>ML851628.1:9382-30911 GCA_009831015.1 Picea engelmannii
AAATTGCCAAAATTGCCAGAAAACTGTTTTGAGCCAGTCGGAAAAGGTGGGTGGCCACTGATATCCACCTGGATCAATCCTCCCTCCTTAGGAAGCAATGGTCTCCATTGCGTTGAGTTCTCGGGGGAGAGGGAAAATCGTTTACTGGGTCTGCATCTGGGTGAGCTGCTTGTATTGTTGGAGACGTCGCGCTGCTTAGTTTGTGAAAGTCTTTCATGAACCTTTTGAAGCTGAGGTTGTTCAACAATTCGAGCTACATGAGAGGAAGGTGTGCAGAAGGAATCTTTGCGCTTTGCCGCAACCTTTTCGACCTACTTTTGTTAGATAGAAGGTGCTAGGGGCGAGGTTGTAGTGGTTGTTGTGTCCTTCTGTTCCCCTTTTGAATAGATTGTGAAGAAGCTGAATTTTGCAGTATGAGATACTACCTTGCGACACTTTTTAGGTGGAACAATAGTTGGAACTGCCTCTGGTATTCTGTAGAGATGACCCCCCAAAGTAACAATGACACTACGGGGTCCAGACTCATAAACAACATGGCATCTCCACATANGCCCAAGAGAACATCACAGACATCCAGTGGGGCAACATCACATAATACCTCATCCTTGAAGGGTTGGATGTCGTATGACAATCGAAACTGTTGGCTGACATGGAGATCTCGTCCTTGCCGAAGCCACCCGATGTTGTATGGCTGCGGGTGTGGTGTTGTCGACAATCCCAACTGTTTGACGACCTCTGCTGAGATGAGATTTTTCTAGCTTCTGCTATCAACAATAAAATGTAGCGAGGTCCCCTTCACCCACATCTGTGAATGAAAAAGGCGCTCCCCCTCTTTAGGATCTATTGGTTCTTCTAGTTGAATTGTTGCAATTGCAACAATAGCAGTGGGGTCTGCGTTAATGATCTATCCTTTACCAGTATTTTCATAATCAGATTCTGAATCAAGGTTTGGCTCCTTGTCTTTGATCTCGACCACCAATGACTGTTTTGAGCGACATTCATTGGTGTTGTGCTAGGGTCTTTTGTGGAAATCACACCATTTTCCAGTGTCCTTCTTTGTCTTCCTGTGACCCTTCTTTTCCTGTGTCTTGGACTGGTTTTCGGAAGACTGTTTGTTAGGGTCGTCTTTGTCATACTTTGGTTGTTGCGGATTTGCAGACCCGAATTCCCATTTGTTTCGGTGCTTAAATTTCTGCTCAATTTTAACAACATATCGATAAGCAACACCGAGTGATGAGATGTCCAAAAAATCCATTTTAGTCTGGATGTATCTGTGTAGAGCCCCACGGTATTTCAGAACCAAATGTCGCTCAGAGTCTTTGATACCCAACTTGGTGCGCAAGATATGGAAGGTATTGGTGAACTTTGGAACTGCTTGGCCCCTCTCTTGCTGCAGTGTGGTCCATCTCATGTACTGGTCTTCATAGTTGCCAACAGGGTAATATTGTTCCTTTATCGCATCCATAAAAAAATCCCAAGTGGGATCGGCCCCATATATTCTAGACTCCTCTGTGGAACTTTTCTCCCAGTAAGTTTCCCACCAATGTTTGACATGAGGGAGATCTTTAAGGAGTGTGAAGGTGATCTTTTCTTTGTCGGAAAAATTGTGAACAGAGAAATAACCTTCTAGTAGAGTTAACCATTTTTCTAGGGCTTCTACATCTATATGTCCTTCAAATACAGGAATATCAAAATTAACTTGTACCTTGAAAGGCGAGGTGCCTCCAAAGTGGCCGCTTGATGAAGATGCGCCTGATGCTATCGGCAGTCATTTAAGGATGTGGGAAAAATTCTCCATCATTTCGTCCCTCTATCGCGTGAGAGCTTGCTCAAGCAACAAATTGATAGGATCGTCTGCTTCGTCAATTTTCTTTTCTTCCGCCATTGAGGGTTTCTTGGGTGTGCGAGAGCGATTGTCTTCAAGAGAGACAAGCTCGAGACCCAACTTGCTATACTCGGACCTCATCGGGGACATGCATTGAAAAAATGATCAAGAGCAGCTTGCTCTAAAACCACTGATTCGGATTATTTTCGACACAAAATGAGAGTGGAGATATAATAAGGAAATGCACAGAGATATCGCAGATATTCAATAATATAACAGAAATGTATCAGAGATGCAACCATAAACACAGATATACAGTAATATATGATTTCTATTAATGAAAGAAATGTACAGAGACTGTAAAAATATAGAGTGAAAGACTCGCTAGAATGGTGGCAGCTTATCTCTGAGAAGAGATGTGACAGCTACTCGCATTCGCAAGAAGATGATTACAATGAGGCTTTGAAGGCCTTTTTATAATAAACAGGAATGCCAAAAGTCCTAGACATTCAAAAACCTAACCCTAGGAGATGAAGCGCCAAAAGTCATGTGGGCCCCGTTTGGGTAAGTTAGTACATCAACTTCCTGGGGTCGTAACTTTTTCATACGATCTCTGTTTTAGGCGTATGATAGATCGTTGGAAAGGTATCATCGAGGAGATTCATTTTGGGGGCTCAATGATGCCTTTAGCTATCATTGAGAACCTCGATCTCGAAAAACCTTCATTTAGGCCCTCAAAATGGCCCCGGAAGTTAAAACCTGCTAAAAATAGTAAATTACCAAAATTGCCAGAAAATTATTTTGAGCCAGTCGGAAAAGGTGGGTGGCCACCGATATCCACCTGGATCAACCATCCTTTTATGGCTTGGTACTCATTGGAATAGTCTATAGGCCTTCCTTGGGACATCATTAGATTCCTTAAGAATGATGTTCTAGCCCTTTCTTGACCATTGGACTTGTTTGTGTTCTTCAAGTAGCCACTACATTAGTTGGCTACTTTTTAATTACAATGATTAAAAATAAATGATAAAGCATTGGCCAAAGAGTTTGTCAAGACAAGGAAACTTTGGACCTCTGTTTTTTGTTTTCTTAGGGGAAAATTTAGTACCATGTATTTTTGGTTATATATGTATCTAATAAGTTTGCAATATATGTTATTATGACAACTCATGCATAATTTTCCAACCAATCTTTCAAAAAAAAAATGTTTAACAAAAACAAATTTGATTTTAAAATTTACAATTAGATTGGGCTTACCTAAAGTCTAGTTTCCATGTGAAATCTTTATAATCACTCTCCTCTCATATCATATATAAAAAAAATTGGCACTATTCAATGGTTCTAGAGAGAATAGGGTTAACTTGGTCTTTTTCATGAAATTTCCAAGATGGATCTTGATTATCATGCCAAATTTAAACATATTGAGGTAAAATCTTGACATTCAAAGTGAAATAATCAATGTATTAGAAAACGGCAATACATAGTAGGGAGAACATCATCCACTTTACTCGTTATCAATGCGAATGTTTTCTTTGACATTATTATTGGAATTGTTAATTCCTCTAATACCATGTTTTTTATCCTCTATTAAGGTCCTACTAAATCTTGGAGACTCATTACCCATATTTGTATGTATCCTACTAAATCTTTGAAGACTCGTTACCCATATTTTTAACAAAACATAAGGAGGGCCTCTCTTCATTCTCCAACATACATTATAATTAAACTAAATGCAAACAAATTATTCACTTTCTCATTACAGATTATCATCTAAAACTAAATGATTCTTTTTTATGAGAAAAACTTTGATGGGAGATCCACTCATATGAATTGAGTTTTTACAGAACCTTTGAAATCTACCCAAAAGTAACCTCCACCTCCTTAGTTGTGTCAAGTGCCATTCTCTCAACCTTTTCAAGTTTAACCATCCTTAATGCAACTATAAAAAGGAGCGTGATTTGTGCCATTCTAGCTTCCAAATAAAGCACCTTGGACACGTCTAAGTACACATACAACCTAAATAATATTACATGGAAGAATGCTTGACTTTATTTATATTGATACCTACTCATGTCACCATTATTAAAAGGGAAACTTTAATAACCACCCATCTTTATTGTAGTTAGGTTCAATTTAGGGGTGTTGTATAGGTTGTGCGACTCCCCTTATTGTCATATGATGCCACAAAGGTTGCAAAAATGCATGTGTCCCTTCCCAACCAAGGGTGATGTGATCCATATGCTTATAAGTGCACATTGTACCTTCCATGTAATGTAGTCCTTTCATTCTTGCCCTCCTTTTCACGTCACAAACATTCAACCCAAGAGTCAACCCACACACATTCTTGGATTCATTTTCACAACACAAGTTTGAAAGGGATAAATATCCCTTCTTTGCCTCATTTTCACAACACAAACATTCAACCCACACACATTCTTGGCTTCATTTTCACAACACACATTTGAAAGGGATAAATATAGATAAATTATTTGGTATAAGAAGTTTCATATCCTTTTAATCAAATCTTATTTTGATTGTATACATTTATTATAAAAGCCCAAAAACAAAATTATAAAAGGATATGAAACTTCTTATAGAAAGTGTTGAGATTAACATTTATATATATATATATGAAAAGGATATGAAACTTCTTATAGAAAATGTTGAGATCAATACTTTCTAGTCAAATTGTATTGAAAAGTAGAAAAGTTGAGGATTTGAAAAACCGTATTGAGGGTGGGATAATTGTCATTCTATTCCCCCAAAAACTATATTGTTAGTGATTAGTTATTTTCGATGAAGTTAATATACAGGTATCCAATATTTTCTTAAAACTCTGTTCTCAATGTAAAGGCATTTCAAATTAACAATATATTATCTATAAATTGGGAGTGATTCAAAGATTTAAATACTCTCACAATTTCAATTCTCAACAAGAGATTCTTAGCTCTTTCTACTTTTAGATATCTATTGAGGGTTTCTACCATGGTGATACACAAAAATAAAAATAGAGAACATCCTTATTTAATACCCTTGAAACCAATAATATGTTTTCAAACGTCCATTCATAAGAACAAGACCTAACTTATTTAACTTTCAACAAACCTAACATTTTAAAAACTTTGAGTAAGAATGAATAAATTAACACTAATCATGTCAAATTTAATAATAAAATGCAATTAAAATACAACATTTTAAGAACTTTGAGTAAGAATGAATAGATTGACACTAACCATGTCAAATTTGATAATAAAATGTAACTAGAATGCATTGTTAAATTTGATAATAAAATGTAACTAGAATCCATTGTTAGATAACAAAATACAATTAGAATACATTGCTTTTTAGATTAAAATTATGTTATCAAAGATTCAAAAATTAGAAAAAAAATCTTCTCTTCTTTAAATACTAAATTTTTGATAATTTGTTTAAATACTAAATTCTCGATGATTACTTTGAAGGTCATCATCCTTCATCGATTTGAATACAATTTTGATTCATATAGAGCACAAAGAAATCAACCAAAATCTAATAAAGTTGTGTAAATTTATATCTTCTTGAATAAGGAAGAGGAAGGTGGAGTTAATTCCTCCACCCGTTTAAGAAGTTCTATGGACTTCTATGTATTTGAATAAAAGTGTTTTCTTTTATATTCCACACTCTCTTATTAAAAATATCTTATTAATACAATTTTTTTTGCATGAAGAATGTTTTTAAAAGCATTTGGTATTTTGTTTATGAAATTCAATTATACTATTCTTTTGCCATCAAGAATGTTTGTGAAAGTATTTTGTACAGTGAGTTTCAATTATACTTTTAAATTCTAATTTCTAGTAGAATATTTCTACTCCTTGAGCTTTTGCCTAATTGCTCGCTAGTTTTTGTCTTATCTTTTAAAAGAACATTATAGTACTCATCTAGTTGTCTCTTTATTGATATATCTTTTAGGCAACTTTCCAAAATTTTATATTCGTTTTTGGGATGGGATGTTTAATTTAACTTACACGTTGACAACATACTTTAGTCTTTATCCTTTTTGTTATGATAGATAAGAGGTTGACCTATTTATTAATTACAAGGGTGTAGATTAATAGGAAGCAACTAGGTTATTCAACACTTCATGATCAAACCAAACCAACAAGGGTGAAATTGAATAGGATCGAGTTGAGGTTTTTAGGTAGTGTCACATCTAGAACAATTGATCTATAATTGAAAGAGGAGTTGGGGAGAATGGTTTAGGAGAGAGACAAACTCCCATTTATAAATATAACAAAACCTTTGAGTTATGACAACGAGACAAATATTTTTACCAGTTCAAGTTTAACTTTTATTCTTGGGTCTAAAGTTAATTAGGTTCCATTCATAAATAATATTGTCGATAATCTCTCTATAGATGTCTCATAGGATTAAGCCACCATTTTGGTCCTTTCGACAAAAGGATAAGATTGAAGTCACATGCAAGAATTCAATTTTCAAGAGGTAATATCAATATTGATTTAATAACAAAGCCCCGATATTTCTTCATTTCAATCCAATTATTTTTGGTATAAATGTTAGTTTATCTTACTTGCCAAAAGTAAAGAAAGAGCTACCCAATGGTTGGTTATCAACTCTTGATGTAGGGATATTGTTTTTGGATCCTAGAGGATTTCTAGTTCCCTTAAAAAATTGATAACATATTTCACTTCCTTTAGATAGTCTCTACAAAAGGATTTCTTCATATCCTTGGAGGATTTTAGATCAAGCTTGGTTTCTTGTAATGGAAGCAACATTATTCTTTCTCCTCTAATTAAATATTTTAAACTTTACCTCTTATCTACACTACCTAATTTAATATAATTTTAGGAATAATTTTAATGGTTTATTTAATTTAGGTTTTATTTCGAATACAAACACTTAGGGATGAATAGTATAGATCCTTAAAACCTTATTTTTTGTTACTTCATATTCTCAAGCTTCTTTATGTGCTTTGCACCTTGATTTCCTCAACATCATCACATCCTCCTTTGAAGATAAGAGAGGCTAATCATCCATGGATTCAATGGAGAGATGTTGAACTTAGAAAAACTGTATAGTTTGTTTAAATCATTATTGGTAGCGAAGTTATCTTTTTTCCAAGCATTTATTAACAACGCTCCTAAATGAATTTTTTCTTGAGGCTTGGGAAGTTACAAGTGACATTTAAGAAGAGATTGTATTAATTGGTATTACATTATAGATATTTTCCTTTAGCTTGATGTTCAAGAGGATGCTTATTTTCCTTATCTTCTTCACACTCAAGGATTTCTCCTTCCTCTTGATATCTCACTTTATCTTCTTCTTTCATTGTTTTTCTTGTAAATCTTCCACCCTTCCTGGTACAACACTTTCTTCGTTAGTACTCAGAACCTACTTGAGTTAGATACCTAGTTCTAGGTTTGCTTGGGTTGTTGGAATGGTGTGTGTTTCCTCTTCTTGTTATTAGATTTTATAATTTTCTAAACTACTTTTCTTTAGACTAGTCTTTCTATGCTTGTGGAGATTTTTAGGAAAGTCCTTAGCAAAATGCTTGTATTTGTGGTGCCAATTACATTTGAAGGGGACATTCATAATGAATATTTTGGAGATGAATTTGGTCCCTTGTTGTAGTTTGATAACTTTTAGGAGAACTTTATCATGGGCGACTTCAACATAGATCCCACAAAAAGTGTAAATTTCTCCATTTGGTTTTGTCTTCTCTATAAATGTGTCATTGGGCATGTTTCCAATCTCTTCCATTATTTTTTCATCTCAGAAGATTAGGGGAAGCAATAGAACCTGATACAAACTAGTACTATCATGGATATTTCTTCTTTTTAATTAAAGTTCACAATCCATTAATTTAGTTAAATGCCACTAGCTCCAAGAACCATGGGTTTACCTAAATATCTCAACTTTGTCCTCTTTTAGTTCAACATGTATTTTTTTGTACATATAAATTTATAACATCCCTTGCATCAATAAGATCCACTGTTGATTCAACCATCTTCCAATGTCTTGGGTTTGGCCATGATCATTTGAATTTTCCAATTCGAGTATTATGGCCATACAAACGACCTTTATTGAGAATAACATTGGATTTCACTAGTAACATTGTGGCTCCTTCCTCTTTCTTCATAGAATGTTTATAACGACCATGACTAGTTTGGATCACTTTCTTAGCTGCAAAAACTACCATGACTTTGAAATTTGAATGCAATCATGAGTTTTACAAAAAGATTGATTCAAAACTTTTAGATATAATGTTAATTGGAAGAAGGTTAGATTTGAACAAGATTGAGGGCTAAGTACAAAATCCATTGCCTTGTTGTATGGAAAAGAGAAACAAACTAAATATTTGAATTAAGAATCACATCTCAAGGATAAAGGGTCGTTAAATTATGACCAAATTTAAAATAATAGAAGCGTTGTTATGTTGCAACATTGAGTCCTAAGTATGGGTGCTTGTGCATTCCTAAGATCTTTGTGTTACCTAGTGGAATGGACACCGAAATTTATTAAATTGAGAGTCTTTTGAGTCCTTGAGCTATCAGGGTTTTCCCAAGACTTCTTTGTTTTTTTAATGTTGAGGTCTGTCACTCAATAGGGTGGATTTAGTAAGAACTTAGGGAATGTTCAGGTCAAGTGAATTTGAAGTGTTATGTTGAGGGTTAGAAACCAAACATACAATAATATAGGATTTAATAAGAACTTCAGTTATGCCAAATATCTTTTGTGTTCTTCTAGACATCAAACACCTACCCATGTTCCTTTGAATAAGCTTTGTTGGGTCCATGATTATGGGAGGATAGAAGGTGATGGAAAGAAGGGATCACCTTAAACAATAGGATGCCTAAACCTTCACTAAGGTGACACATGTCAACATCCCATTACATGCATGAGTCAAAAGGGAGGAAGAGCCAAGGGTAGACCAAGTGATCCCTCAAGACACATCACCAAACTACAACTACTCGCTAATTGCTACATTGGTAGACACTTTGAAGCCTAATTAGCACCACGTGTACAACACATCGATGCCACATTAGCTAACACACGTGCAAGTCAGGAAGATATGAGTTTGGGAAGACCAACCACTAGTAACTAAATATGGGACTATATACATAAAAGGAAGGCCCTACGACATGCAAAGGGTTAGATTTCCACATGAATTTGATGGAGGAATTTTGTTTGGGAGAACTAGTTTAAAGCAACAAAGTTTTTAGGGAGGACTCTAGCATAGTGAAACTAGTGGGATTCAAGAGTTGTTATATAACAGAGTGCTAAGCCACGATGAGCCACGAAGCAGATAAAGTTCAAGTGCCAAGCCATTGGAGAAGTAAATTCTACCTTTTAAGCAACAATAGAAAAATATGTCAATTTGGGATAGAGAGCATGAAAGAGACTTTGTTATTTCACAACTTAGGAAGGCTTGATGAGTTCCACCAATTGAATGCCTTTTTGTACCAGGGACTCAGTTAAAGGATGATTCTTGTGAAAAAAGTGAAGTGCAAGGTTGTAAGTGTTTCCAATTTTTTTTTCCAAAAATGATTTGTCAATTTCCATTTTTTTTCCAAAAACAATTTGCCCAAATTCTATAGGATAAAATAATTTTACTTAAAAATCGCTAATTTTATTTACGAACTATATAAAATCCTTAGAAATTTGAATATCTTTACAAAAATATTGTCAAATATTTTATAGTTGGATTTTTAATAATTAGTAAGATTCGTCATGGTTTTTACACTTTAAAATAAGTATGGATCCTTAAAGTTTTCCCTAACATAAATATATAAAACGATTTTTTTTACACTTTAAAATAAGTATGGACGCTTAAAGTTTCCCCTAACATAAATATATAAAACAAATTTCTTAATACAATATGAGGTTTTACTCCTAAGGGGGTTTCTCCAATATGAAATTACTTTTTCTATGGTGTGGCAATATGTGTGGTTATATTGGTATTTATTTTTTTGTTGTTAATTTGGTAATAATAAACTAATAATAGTGGTATACAAGTCACATGCATTAAAATGTGTTTTTGAAAATATGTTATAATAATTGCATAAAAGTCACAAAGATTTTTTTAAAAGCATTTAAATGTGTTTTTGAAAAACCATAGTCTAAACATTCTACGTATTAGTTCTTTTTTGGCTGCTCAAAATAACAGGACGGGAAATTGACATTTTTTTCTTGAACCAACAAGAATCATTTTGGATTAATGAAATTAAAAATATCAATCATTAACATCACAAAATCAAGTTGTAAAATGGGTATTCAAGGGCGATGAATCTATTTATGTATTAAAAACAACAATTTCAACAATCCAAAATTGCAATTTTAGCCAAAGTTTTTATGGTCAAATTCCAAAAACAACAAACCAAAAAATATCAAAATTATAAAACGTTTAACTTCTTTTGAAAAAATGTTTGAATAACACTCTCACATTAAATACAAATCAAAGATGAGAAGAGGGGTGATCATTCACCCCTTTCACTTACATACACAAGACAAACAAAAATCCATAACATAAAGCCACCTAAATCCTTCTTTATCCATAATTGTTCTACAATATTATTTTATGTTAATGAAAATTTTAACACAACATCATGTTTCATCCTTGCATCAAGATCCTTAAAATCAAGATTAAAAAACCTAAATTTATGATTATAAAGTTAATTAACAAATTATAAATGTATGATTATAAATTTTATCGTTATAACAAAAAATTAACATTTAAAATTAATGAGATTTATGACAAACAACCTCAACCCATTTTTATATTTATTTTTAATCATAATTCATTATAATGATGAATAAACAATAATTGCCAACTAGCACTTCTAAGGCTTGGTTACCCTCTCATATGTTCAATGCCTTACTCATCCCCATAAGCTTTGATCCCCATAAGCTTTGATCAAAACTAACTTAGTGGTCTCTTTCTTGATTTAAATTTTATTTTCTTTCATAAATAAGACTTGGTTTGTTTTTCATATTAGTTTTAATAATTTTTTTATAAATAAAATTTGATTTGTTTTTTATGTTTGTCTTAATAAGATTTGTTTTTCAAGTTTTTAATCAATTTATTTTGATAATATATATAGTTGGCCTAATGGTTAAGAATATATGTTTCCTTTTCAGAAATCATAAATTCAAATCTAAAAAAATAAGATATGTATACCTCAATAAATTGTAACAGTAAAATTTATGGACGAAAAAGATCTATAAAAATAATTTATTATTATTATATTATATTTATAAATAAAATTCCAAAAAAAATTAAAGTTTTTTCATGTTATTTATTTATAAAAATAAATTTTGAAAAAAATAAAATTCTAATACAGAACCATTCAAATTAAACTCAAAATTAATAATAGTATAATTTATATAACCAAATAAAAAAAAAACAACTTAATTTTAAATTACAAATAAATTTAATTAAATAATATTTATTATAAATAATTCATATGTAACTTCACGCTTCACTTAAATATGCATATTTTATAATTATGCAAGACTTAAACAAACTTCGTCACTCTCTAACCATTTTATAATTCTATATATACATAATATAATGATAATCTCCTTTGTTAGTGACATACTTGCTTACGTTTTCCTTCTTAATATAAGTGATTGATTTTGACATTAGTGTTTGATACTCATATTGGTCTCAAGGTTTAGTGGACCCTTACTTTGATTAGAACCAAATCATTACCTAACCTTCTCTTTGTTTAAGTAATATTCTCTAGACCGTGTAACAATGATTCCCTTGCCTGCCTCATAACTCACAACACTTTTCTTCCCATAGCTTTTTCTCTTCATCCCGTTAGTTCCAGGTTTGCCTTTTAGGGTATAAACTTATGACCATGACTTTAGGGGACCTTTAAGACCTACTTTTATTTTAAAAGTTTTATGGGATGATTTCACTATTTTCTTGTGTGAGTGGAAAATGTGCATTTATTTGTAATAAATGTAGGCTTTGACCCCACCTTCTTAATGTTAAAGTTTTGTGCACATAAACATATACATTTATTTACCCAAGAGGTGAAATTTCAGATAAAGGTGTGCATTAATGTTAAAGTTTTATGCACATAAACATATACATTTATTTACCTAAGAGGTGAAATTTCAGATAAAGGTGTGCATTTGTACATACAAATATCACTTTTTGTAAATATGAAAAATGAAAATATACACTTCTACACCAAATTTATTTAAGCCAAACTCCAATCACTTCACAACTAAGTTTTTACTAGACTTTGATATGCCTTGAAGAGTTCTATCTCAAAGTTTTCTTATCTTTCAAAACCTTCTTATTTTCATTTTCTCCATTCAACATTGAAAACATAGGTTTTCCCTCTAGAGTCTAAGCCTCTATGTTTTATCCTTCAAGCTCACTTTCAATAAATCTTTAAGACTTACTTTCCAAGATCATTTTCAATTAATCTTGAATAACTTTGAAGATGTGAGTTATCATTTACAATAATTTTTTAATGAATATTTAGGATCTTCCATCGTGAGTTATCATTTACAAGAAGAGTATTGATATGGAATGAAATCCTAAAATCAAAAAATATTATTATAGTCACAATATTTCTAATTATATAAGTATTATATAGATAATGATCATAAATTAAAGAGGGCCTACAAAGTATGACACTAAAAGTAGGATAATATCAGTACTAAAGCGAGGAGAGTATTACAAATAAACTTAGGAATAAGTTAATTTTGTAACAAAATAATCATCTTTTAACCACAAATTCGACAAAAATCTGACAAAAATTTCAGTGATGATCAAAGTTCTACCATAATTCAAGTTCCATGTATAGTGGAATCATGTTTTTAGGGATGGGTTTTGCCCACTTCTAGAATTGACCAAGATCCTTGAGAAAATGGTTAGAGTCCTTGATCAATAGTAACTTTGACTTCTTAGACTCCGACGATGGAAGTAAATTTTGCTACAAGGATAGACAACTCCATAAACTCAAGGATTATACACAATTGTGGACATCACATAGTTATTGACCACAAACTAAAAATGGCTCACAAGGCATGGCACCAAAACCGTTACTGATACTAATAACATAATGAAGGAGGGTGTTATTACGTCAACATAAGGGTTTGCACATAATTATATTGGGCATCACATAGATAACAACCGCAAGTTAAACAGTGCTCATAAGGCATAAAATTGAAACTCCCCAAAAATGTTAGTACCAAAATCATGAAGGATGCAGTCACATCAACCCAAGGACTTGCATACAATTATTATGGATGTTAGATATATAACACCCACTAGCGAAAGATGTCATGCAAGGCTTGACACCAAAACTACCAATGATGTTAGTACAAAAGTAAGCAAAAATGTTATCACATCAGCCTGAAGACTTGCACTCTAGTATTTATTAAAGTGAAGAAGGATGCTATCACATAAACTTGAAGACTTACACCCTGGAAAAAAAGAATGTTATCGCATCAACCTAAGAACTTGCATTTTAGTACCAATGTAAGAAAACACTATAACATCAACCAACGATCAAATAAATTTGAGAATATTCTGAACAAAATCGAATAATGAAAATCAAAAAATAATAAAAATATGAATGCAGTTTATTATAACACATCGTGAATGTTATTAAAAAAAATAAAAATATTAATATGAAAAAAATTTCAAATAACGAGAATATTATTATATAATAAAATTGAACATCAAAATATAACCTTATACTATCACATCAACTCAAAAACCTACACACTAGTATCAAAGTGATGAAATACTATCACATAAATTTCAAAGTAATGAAATACTATCACATAAATTCCAGAACAAAAGAAGAAAATACAATTCACATATTAATATAGAACAAAATCTAAACATATAAATATATCATTATAATAATACCTGAAGAAAATGCACAACATATCTTATAAACTACTTCTTTGATGTTAAACTATTGCCATGTTACTAATTTTACTTTAAATATATTTTAAAGTATCAAAGTCTCAATTTCTCCTTTTTATAAACTAAAAAATATATATTTTTTATAATATTACAAGCTCTATGTTTAAAAGAAATAATAATTTTTTTATAATATTTTTTTTTAAATAAAAAAGTTTTAATTCCTCAAAAAACTATTATGATTATACATAACAAAGTTATGTCGGGAGGGCTACCGCTTATTCTATCAAATAAGTGGAAACCGAAACAGATAACACCCTTATGTTTTAGATGACAAAAAAGAAAAAGCCTCCACCTGTTTCATCAAATATTTGGAAACCAGAACATGTGGTTTAGTAGTATGGTGACAAAATTGTCTGAACATGCAACAAGAAATCTGAACAGGAATATGAAAATTCATTGTTTTTTTTTGCAAAAGAAGTGCATAGAGCTGAAAGGATTAATCATCAAAAGAGTCAGTAAAACCTATGCGGCCCTGAGTGCTGCCTTGAGGAGTGAAGACGTATGGTTGCACGTAGGTTGGGAAACATTGCCGACTTTGTGAGCTCAAGAGCACTTCAAATAGAATGTCAAGTCTGCTACTGAGTAAAGTATGCATGTGGAGCTGCTCCATCATATCCCTTTGCATCTCGAAGATGAGCTCCAGATGTTCTGGCGCCAGGAAGCAAGTAGATTGTGAGTCTCAAACCAGAGCTGAGGAGGGCATTGGAGGCTTTATTGGGCAGTTAGCCAATGGATTTTCTTCCCGGATTATACAAGTCACCCCTTCCATGACACAAACTGTAGCAGAGGCAGAGTGACTGGTGCTAGGTCGGTCTTGGGAGTCTGGAACTACGTAGAGAAGGGAATCCGACGAAACTATAATTGGTTCTTTTGGAATTTTCTCCTCTACATAGGCCATTGGAGGCAAATTTTGCTCCCTATCACAACAAATCACTGAGGTCGAAGAAACATGGACAAGCCTGCAAATGCGACACTGCCTAGTTGCATAACTATACCAAGAAGCCCCCCTTTCAAGCTTACCACACTCCGTGGCATGGCGGCTAGGGAAAACTAGACTGGACTTAGCTTGAGAAAGCACAGAGCGAGGAGAATGATAGGAGCAAAGCCCAAATGCAATAGTTGAGCCGAGTGGGAGGAACCATAACATACTCGAAGGAAATGGAGGGGCGCCAAGGGAGCTGAAGTGACCTTGCACATGCCTCCCATACCCATCGTCGTCCATCCTCCATGGCGCACTGAGAGCTCCATTAAACCTGCGCGAGGGAATTGTCCAACCAACACTGAAGCGCATTGAATGTTGTCCTCCATTCGAGATATGAAAACGAGAGTGACAACATGCTTAATAAATACAATGAATTGCATACTATCAACTATCAATGTGGCACCCCATCCTGAATTTTTTTTATAATATTTTTTTTTTTTTTAGTAAAAAAGGTAGGTCCTGTTATATTAAAGTTGCAGAATTACATAGTTCAGTTGAGCTGCCAGTTGTCCCGCCTGTAGAGGAAACCGAGACAGCTGGCCAAGCCATGCCACTTATCAAAAAAAAAAAATTTCAAGCTGCCATCCTGCCCGAAGGAAACCAGGATGCATGGCCACCTTTACACCAAGTCTTGTCTTTACTACGCTAACAATAGCATTACTACAAGCCAAGTGAGCTATATCGCTGGTATGCAACAAAAGAAAAGAGTTTCTAACTGTGAGCATGTAAAAAACCTTTTAGCCGATGTTCTTATCCTTGCCTCCATTCTTTCCTCGCTTGACTAGAATTGTGTAGACTTGTGCGCAAGTGGGGCATTGACGTCTTGGGGATGCACTGGAGTAGGCAACGTAGATCATATCAAGGCGTTGATTTATGCGGATGGCCCTGAATATTTGGTCGTCCACCATGCTGTGGATGTCAAAAATTAAGTCGAGGTGCTCCGGATGAAGGAGTGGTGGCTGGTCGGCCTCATCCTTTCGTTCTTTTACATTGCCACCCAGGTGCTCTATCTGCCTAGTGCGCTGCGCGACTACCTCAGGAGGTTTGTCGGTCGTGAATTTCTCTTTGTTTCCTTCCATTCCTTTATGGAATTCTTCCTCCACGAAGCAAGCTGTGAATTCCTCAACTGGAGCATCCCTGGGACTGTGCACTATTCTTGGAGCAGGGGTTACTGCATCCTTCCCGAAACAGGCGGGGGGATTCCAATTGTCCGAGGCCGTGAAGAGAAGATTCTCTGTGTAGCTCTGGATGGATTCATCCGACGCAATCTCTTCAACATATGCCATGGGAGGCGTTCCCATTCTCCCGGACTTCCTGGTTTTCCTTCTACTAGCTAGAGCCAATGCTTTTTCAAAATTCTTCTGCCGCTTCCGGCGTGAATCGACTGCGTACCATGCTGCGCCTCTGCGAGGCCGCCCCCTTGCTCGTGGCATGCTTAGAAGTAAAGCTCCGTCCCTGCTCTGCAGAGGTTCAGGCTTCGGCTCTGCAAACTTTGAATGCATCACAAATCCTCCAAGGCGGTTGATAAGGACGAAGGTGATAACTTTGGCCATTAAGGCTGTGGTCTTAATGCGCTGATCGCCTGTCCTGCTCGCTCGAGTGAGAGGCCTCATCGTTGGTGTCCGCTGCCTGAGTTCACTCCCATTCATTTATGGCGAGGAGATGGGAGCCCGTGGCCAACATTTATGGCATCGCCCGACGCTAATCCACGTGTCCTTCCCTCTCCACGTGGCACCCCATCCATGAATTTTTTTTAATAATATTACAAAACTCTATAATAAAATATAAATTATAATATATCAGAATTTTTACTATAAATTTTAATATATCATAATTTTTACTATAAATTTTAATATATCATAATTTTTACTATAAATTTTAATATATCATAATTTTTACTATAAATTTTAATATATCAAAATTTTAATGTGAACATACAATGCTAAACAATATCTTTTTCATATACATTCTTAAAAAATATTAATTACTAAATCCAATACATCCCATATCTATACTTGTTGAAAATAAATCCAATACATCCCACTTCTATACTTGTTGAAAATATTTATCATACACAAATACCTGTCTATTCCAAAGTACTACAAAACAAACATATCCCCACTCCACTGCTATTTTATACACAGCGCTGTGCAAAAACCCTTTCGAAAAGTAAAATTCCGAAGTATTTAACATTATTCAATTAATACCGTGCCGTTTCGGTGACGTCGAGTAAGCCTTCCAGAATATTACACCCAAATACGAAGGCAAAAACCCAATTATTTACAATATATATTTATTTTTTAATTAAATTACAGAGCCTATGCATGAAAATGGATCGGTCGGCACTTACTCAGCCATCACGGCTGCTTCATATTCGGTGGTGAGCATCGAATTCTCCGCTTTTCATAAGTTTTTGCGCGGATCTGATGCCGTATTCGTCTTTGTCGCCCTCGAAATACTCGCTCAGGGTAAATTTTGAACTCAAACAAACGTTCTATGGCTTCCAATAAGTTTTATTAATAATCCGCAATATTTAGAGCTAGAAATATCAGTCAATACTGAAATTACTCCACGGCCGCCGTGGAAATGGATGCAGAATTCAATATTTTGAAGTTGCTGGGAGTACTTACATGGTTTAGCTCGGAAAAACGCTTGGAGTTGTTACAGTAGTTTGGATCGATCGAAATTCTTTATATTGGATTTGGAATTTGCGATTTAGAGCTGAAGGTGGGAAAATTCCACGGTCCGGAGCTAAACTGAAAGAAAGTTAGCTACTCAGAGCTAAACTTGAAGAAATTCAGCCATTCAGAGCTAAACTTGGAGAAATTTAGCGATTCAGAGCTAAGGCAAAGCCGCCGTCAATTACAGAGGGATTTGGATTGGGGTAACGAGCTTCATCCGCAATGGTAGCGGATGAAGCCGGGTCGAAGGGTTATATTAAGGTGTTCGGATGCGTAGACAGAACTGGCCGCAGGGACGTAAACGTTATTTGTGTCGAAGGGAGTTTGTTGAGGTGAATCTTTGTCTCGGCCACTATGAAATCAGGTAAGTTGTGGCTAATTCTCGTGTTTTGTGTTCTTTGCCCCTTTTTCAGGGTTTAAACATGTATTATGTATAGATTGCTCCCTCTGGCCCTTTAATACACATTTAATAGGTAAATCGACAAACCTGTTTTCTTCGGTTTTGTACTTGAACACATAAACAGTAAATAGATCTGAATAAGGATATTCTTAACTGCAACTTGTAGTATATGGATAATTTTAATATTCTTTTGATGTACGCTAAAACATAAAACTTAAAAGATCCGTTTCAGCAGGAATTTCTTCGGATGCAAGATCTGTGGGTAGAGTGGGCTCTTCACAAGGAGATCGGCCTAAAGAATCACCACCAAGAGGTTTGAAAGATTTTGCCAAAAAACTTGTTGATAGCAAAGCATTCACAAACAAGCTTGAAGATTGGTTTTCAAGAAAGCGAGACAGGTCTGTAGACGGAAAATATCCCTTTGACGAGTCTCCTTTCGATGGAAAATTTCTCTTCGAGTCTCCTTTCCAGCTCGAGGAGCTTCGCGAGTTCGATTATGCTCTGGAGGGCATAGGTTTCCAACAACTCCTTCGCATGCCTTGTGGACCGGATGCATCCACTTCAGGTGCAGTGGAAGCAGATGCATATCTTGCATTAGAAGACTTTTTGCATGCTGGAGCGCAAAGTTTATGGGAAGCATTTTGGAGTAAAGAGGGACCGATGCCGTTTTATATAAGTTGTCCATATGGTGTGGGATCGAAGTTTCATACTGTGGAGAAGGCAGTTGCAAGGGGAAAAGTTGGAGGGCTTCGTGGAGCAGCTTTGGTAGTAAAAAATAGTCGGAATTCACAGGGGGAGTGGGATCATGTTGCAGAGCTTGCTTTGTTGAGGGCTGATGCTGGTGGTCTGTCTCAAGAAAGCGAGCGAATTCCTTCTTTTGCAGACATTGGTGAAGCTTTATTCTATGGACTTTATATGTTGTTGTCAAGAAGCTTAAGTAAGTCGAATATGGTAAAGCATGGTGATTGTGCATATGTGCTAGTTGTTGATTATCAGTTTGGTGGTGTGGTAAGACTTAGAGGAGATGTCAATAAATTGGATATAAATGTAAATAGGGTGTATGATTGCGCAGTAGAGTGGATACAACATCATGCGGAGGTTAGAGTCTCCTCTTTTGATCAAATATGGAACAAGCTCGGGAATGCCAACTGGGGAGATGTTGGTGCTCTCCAGCTTCTATTAGCTACCTTTTACTCTATCGTGCAATGTAAAGGGTTGCCAAAAAGGTCCATTGCTGAGCTTGCTGCAGATCATGGTACTCGTTTGCAAAAGCGAAGAATTGAACGGCGGCCTCGTGAAGTTCATGAGAATGGCAGTGATTCTTTCCGTCGCCATCAAAACAGTCGTTCTCATGGGGAAATTGTTGAAATTCAGGATGAATCAGAATCTGCTATAAGGAAAGAAATAGAGGGTATGAAGCTCGAGCCAGGAACTGTGCTATGGTTGGAAGATTCACATTGGCAACGAGGTTTTCAGATACATGAGGTTCTAGGAGATGAACAACGTTCCTTGTACAGTTCGACTTCTTTGGAAGAGCCGGGAAAGCTTCTGGCTGTTTATGTAGGTTCCCATCCATCCGAGTTTGAGCCTGCATGGGAAGATATGAGTATGTGGTACCAGGTCCAGCGTCAGACCAAAGTTTTGAATATCATGAAACAAAGGGGCATATCAAGTAAGTACCTACCGCAGCTTGTTGCATCTGGAAGGATCATGCACCCCGGTCCTTGTCACAGGCAGAGTCCTGGTGGTCGCTGTGACCATCCATGGTGTGGAACCCCAATTCTAGTGACTTCTCCAGTTGGAGAATCAGTTGCCACTATTGTTGCAAGAAATGGGGTATTCAATACAGAGGAAGCACTGCGATGCTGTCATGACTGTTTATCTGCTTTGCGAAGTACAGTGTCTGCAGGGATCCAACATGGAGATATCTCGCCGGATCATGTAATCCGCATGGCATCTGGGGAAAGACATTCTTATTATGTGCTTGTGGACTGGGGACATGCTGTTCTTGAAGATAGAGATAGTCCTGCATTTAATGTTCAGTTTTCCTCCACTTATGCCCTTCAAGAAAGAAAACTCTGCCCTGCCTCAGATGTTGAAAGCCTGGTTTACCTGCTGTATTATTTATGTGGTGGAACTATACCACATCGAGAGTCATTGGAAGCTGCTTTGCAGTGGAGAGAGAGGTCTTGGGCAAGAAGAACTATTCAACAGCAGCTTGGTGAAGTTTCAGCTGTATTGAAAGCTTTTGCTGACTATGTTGATAGTCTCTGTGGTACTCCTTATCCTGTAGATTATGAAATATGGTTAAGAAGATTAAATAGAGCACTGCATGGTGAAGATCATGGTAAATGGATTGATAATAGTGCACCTACAGGAAGGAATGATGATGTGGCTGAATCCTCTGGAACATCTGGAGCATCCTTTTCCTAAAGCCATGCATACTGAATGCATTTGGTGTTTACTTTGTAACTGTATTTGTTCCTTCTGACAGGAATGCCTATTCAGAGTTAAGTGGAAAGGGTGCAGAATTCCTGCATTTGAAAGCATGTGGATGTTATTCCAAAACGTCAATTTGTGAACACAAGAAGTGATCAAAATGGAAGATAATGTTGAAGATGATGATTTTCAAAGTGCAGGCATTGTAGAATCTGACCCATCCATTTTTCTGAAGTGGTTAGAGAGGACTCAATAGACACATCCCTGAACAGCTCTATCTGCATCAAAACGTTTTCCATTATTCTGCTCAATTGAAAAGCTTCTCATTGGCTGTCAGGTAGTTGCTGATGCTGGCATTTTCCTTCTTGTGAATGTAATATGGTGTCATGTATGAGAGCCTTGGCATAAAAAATGGCAACATAAGCTTTGAGTTATGTCTTGCCAACGAGGTATTTGTCAACAATATTTGTTTGGAATTGTTTTTTGTGTTCATGCTTGTTTGAAATATTATCTTATTTCTCTTCTGATTGCCCAAGTTCATTGTGCTAAAACTTGTAATGGAAGAGAATCTCATGTTTGAGCTGTTAGTTGCTAGGTCTTTGAGTATGAAAACATATACATGGGTGATTTTCAAAGTGCAGGCATTGTAGAATCTGACTCATCAATTTTTCTAAGGTGGTTAGAGAGGACTCAATAGACACATCCCTGAATCAGCTCTATCTGCATCAAAACTTTTTCCATCATTCTGCTCAAGTGAAAAGCTTCTCATTGGCTATCAGGTAGTTGCTGATGCTGGCATTTTCCTTCTTGTGAATGTAATATGGTGTAATGTATGAGAGCCTTGGCATCAAAAGATGGCAACATAAGGTTTGAGTTATGTCTTGCCAATGAGGTATTTGTCAACAATATTTGTTTGGAATTGTTTGTTGTGTTCTTGTTCGTTTGAAATAATATCTCATTTCTTTTCTGATTGCTCAAGTTCATTGTGCTAAAACTTGTTATGGAAGAGAATCTCATGTTTGAACTGCTAGTTGGTAGGTGTTTGAGTATGGAAACATATATATGGCTTTTCCTTGTCTAAAACCCCGAGAACAATTTGTAATGACTACTCTTGCAATGCATAACAAAGTTATGCCACAGTTGTTTCCTCCTTTAGATGAGGGGGTGTTAAACAGAAGACCGGGTTAAGAATGCATGCTGCCATAGAATGCTATTGGATTGTGTGTAAAATGATTTAAAGGACTTA
>ML851629.1:14876-30944 GCA_009831015.1 Picea engelmannii
ATTGTAAACTAATTCCAATTAAAGAATTAGGGTTGTAATCTAATCCGAGTTCACAGATTAGGGTCTTGGATGCTATGGAATACCAAAATATTCTATTGTAAATCGTGAAGTTAATATAATGAGATAGAGAGAGGTGCAGCTCTCAATTAGGCTGCTTTTCCCAGTTAAGGGTTTCCAAGGTAAATCTTTGTGTACTGTGTGTGTGCCATTGTTATTTCATGTGTTTCAGATTCTATTAGTATTGCTTTTATTGCACAGGTTTATCAAACTCTTCACAATTCTGCTCTAGTCCTTGCATTTAATGAGAAATCAAATTCAACGAACTTTGAATATTTCAATTAATTCTATCTTAATGAAAGAATAGGTGAACTAAACACACTTAAGCTCATTTGATTGTTTGGAAAAATCTGCTTCAAACTCATTGTAGTAAAGGAAACCTTAAAAAAAGCATAGGTCTTCACTAATTTCTATAGGAGTTGGGAGTGAGTAAGACAGTGTTCATAAAGAAAAATTGGCTTAAATACTTTGTCTATCTGACTGATGGGCAAAATCTGTTTCAAACTCAGATTTTGACAAGGAAAAACCATATGATAAACAATTCAAGTAATCTAAACTTTGCAACCAGAATTAACACTTAGTCTACTTTGAAAATTTGACAAAATTTGTTTCAAGTCCAACTTAGTCTTATGAACATTTTATAAATTTCTTCCAATTGTGCTTCATGGTTTTATTCTCTTTTAATAGTTGAAAAAATATTTTCAAGGTGGGCTTGGTGATATCTATTGATCAAAGAAAACTTAACACAAGAAATAAAACAACTTGCAAGTTTTAGTCTTAGCAATTACATCTGCTTGGAAAAACCTGCTACATTGACGACAGGAGCAAAGAAATCCCCACTGATTCTTCAGCCTTGATCATATGCTATGATATGATATCTTTCCCTTGTGGTTGAATATATTTTCCATTTCTCCATGATATGGTTGAGCATTGTTTTGTTCATGTTAGTGTTAGGAATTGTTTGTTAATATCCCGACCCATATAAAAAATCCATGTCTTGCTCCAAGTATTTGTGCATGTCATTTCAATTATTTTTTGCCATGCCTACTAAATACGTTACAAGTTTTCCTTATGACTAGCATCATCTCAAATTTCCATGCTCGGTACTCATAATTGCCACATAAGCTTGAGCAAGCTAAACACACATTTAAGTTGGCATGCTTTGTTATTGCATTTTCTAGAATTGCAAGTAACCTGACTATTTTCTTGTTAGATATTAGAGAATGCCCTCTATATCTGCAATGTCCGTGTTTACCATGAGACATGTGTTTATATTTTCTTTCCTCAGTTGTATCATCTACATATATGCTCTCAAAACATTAGAAATTGCTTTTCCTGATACAAGTGCCATGGTACACCATTGTAACGAACATGTGCAACTACCACCTAAGTAGGTTGTCGGAGCAAACAAGCTAAACATTGTAGGGGTATTATCTCTCTAATAACCTAGCATTATTAATCCTGATGCTAACATTCCAGAGAGTCCTCTACCTCTTCAATGGTCACTTCTATGTGAATAATAACATGAAAATGGTGTTAATGTAATAAGAGTCACTAGGTGACCCAGAGTAGTGTTAGTTTTAATACATCATGTTAGTAGGTAATAAAGGTCAATATATTCTCACTTTATTATTAGAGTTGTGTTAGTGGTTATAAAAGTTCAGTGGATCAACTACCCAAACTTGTGAATAAAAGTGTGACTATCATAATGTAAGAGATGACTCCAATTTTTAATACGATATACTTTTCACAATGTTTCCTGGGCAAAGGCTTCAAGTTTTCCAAAAATTCCTTTCATCTACGTACAATTACTTATTAGTTTCAATGTTGATGTGTGAATGGCTGGGAAAAATATGTGTCAATAGGTAACAACTTCAACCTCCTTTGTGCACATAAATAAAAATTATAATTGGCCATACATACCATATTATGTCAAATAAATTTTATGCCAGGTGACTGCAACTTCAAGCATATTTTAGGTCATTCTGTAATAAAAGACTAGCATACTATGAAAGGAAACACAAATAAATGTAATATAAGGGTATGAAAGTTCAAAGCTACTAACACCAACCATAGACAAAAGCACATAGTTCAATGGATTATAAAAAGACTTTAATGGTGAAATTTTACTCACTTCTCTATAGGTTAGTTGTGAAGGTGGATCATGATGAGGATCAATTAGAGCAATTTGATCCCCATATTTCTGTACTGTAGTTCTCCAAATATCAGGAAGGGCCTTCCATTTGGTCGCCATAGAGCCAAGCATGCCATTGTGCTCTAAAGCTATGTTTTCAAGGAGTGGGGCATACCTTCTTATCTTCATCGTTGATTTTGTGGGCTGCCCAAAAGTCTCTAATATTAGTGTCATAACTACTAAATAAATACAAGATGATCCCATTATGCACTCCTAAAATAGAAAATCCCATAAATAAAAGCATGGATAATTTAGGAATGGATAAACCATATATGATTTGCATGCTTGGTTATTGCAATACATAAAACTTTCCAATGGTAAAAATTGCTCACATATTGCAAGGTAGCTGGATCCTCATAAACCATAACTAAGAATAATATAATTAAGAAAAAAAATGGTATTTAACAAAATGTTAATATAAACAATACACAATACTCTAATTGAAAATGTAAATGTTCAAACTACCATAGAACTTGGCAGAATTAGAAAAATGTTAAACTACAAATAAAATAATATACTAGTGAACTAGACGAAAGAAAATGTTTGCATGTTACCACTCAAAGATTCAGTTATTATAGTTAGAATATATTGCTATTCAGGCTTTCCATCCTCATAAGAAAAATGTCTTTTAGAACATAAACTTAAGGAAGTGTTTAGATTTTTATTCATGCTTTCCACTCCTCGTTTCTAGATTCTTCTTGGGATTTTTCCATGCCAATTTGTTACCTCTAAGATCTGCACTTCAAAAGATAAGTCCAATCATCAAGTACAAACCCTAGGGAAAATTGAAGACATCACCCACTGTCACCTCTGTAATCGTCCTCCTCACTTTAGGCTGAATCTCCTAAAGCACAAGGAGGAAATCCCTGATAAGACTACAAATATGTCCTTTAAGTGCCGAAATAATAACTATCTGTAGAATAAAATTGTTTTTAGTCTTTTAACATAATATGGGAGAAGCCAAGCAAAACCTAGTGCCTTGTTCTTAGGTTATGGAGTCTAGGTAACAAAAGGAGCTTGAAAGTGGGTGAAGAAGATGTGATAAAACTGCCTAACAACAAGTATTATCAGTGATAGACAGATCTGATATATATGTAACAGGTACGTGAAATGTTCAACAGAGACACAACAACAAATCCATTAATTTCTTGCAGCCACATAAGATATCAAAGATGAGATTAAAGTAATAGAGACAGATTTCTATAAATGAACAACCACTTAATACATAGTAATTCAAATCCGATATCAAAGGAGTGAAGAGGGTTTAGAGACCACACTTCAGCCTCCTCTTCTAGCAAAGAACAGCCCACTATGATAAGCGAAAATAGCCCTTTACACAAAGAGATGGCAGCAATATACAAATGGCAGCATTACATACACATGAGACCCATAAGAAAGAAAAAGATGGAAGCTCCAATTTGTCCAATGCTTCCTCCCTTCACCTGCAATTACAAAGTCTTTGGCCTTATGGGGGTTTTCATCCTCTTGAACTTCCACCTTACAAATGACATGTTTCCTTCCTTTTATAGCCTCCAATAAAACCTTTTTTCCATTAAATTATTCATTAGAATATCTTAGAAACACTGGGAATGAAACACTCCTCTAGATGGCAGCTTTTAGGGTTTGGAAACAGTCAACTTTGCCCAGTGTCATCATCTCCTATAGGACACTCCTTATTTAATACTTGATTTGTGGAGATAAGGTGTCCCAAATCTCCCATATCACTCATAAAGTGGATCATTCCCCTATTCTTAGCTTCCTTGACTAGGTCACATGCTTTGAATGATCCTCTATTGCCAACTCTCAATGCAAACTGTTATCCCCCAGTTTAGGGATAACTAAGGAGATTATGTCTCGAGGTCCATAGGTCCTAGACATGGAGTACCAAGAGCCAGATCGACTTGAGCATGGCCCTGGAGGGCCCATCTTTTCATTCTTCAGTGCCTCCACTTTGTCAGCAGCAACAGCATCCATCACCTCGGCCTAGTCCTGTAGCAGAAGTGGATCTTGCTCCATGAGGTAATGAGTCCAGGTGTCATGGTATGTGTCACTCCGATCCTCAAAACCTTTGAATATGTGCATTCAATTCTTTTTGTTTCTAACGGGTGCTTGGATCTTATACCTATCCACTTGACCATATCTAGGGGGGATGACAGGATGCCCTAGTAAGCTAGTACCCATAGGGTTTGAGTTGTCGTTGGGGGGATTTATGAGAAGCCATCGTCCACTCCCACCATACTTACCACTTTCCATCTTTCTCCCGCTCATCCATCCCATTACACTGGTCCAGGCATTGAGTTGGCCAAATATTTAAGGGTTGTACGGTTGTACCTTACCTTGTCGGAAGAAGGGGCTAAAGGCCCAGAGGGTAAAAGTAGCTGAAAAAAGATAAAAGACAAAGAATGAAACCTCAAGATGCTTCGCCCAGGGATCCCCGAGAAAGCAGTAAAAGGCTTCTCAACAAGAAACAGAGGGACCCATAAAAAATAATAAAACAAGACCTAGTTAGAGGATAGGGGGTCTCATCACGAGCGAACCTATTAGGTCCATCAGCATGTAGCGGTATGACACTGCCAGTAGTTGGTCACCACACCAGGGTAGTGGCTCTTGGTGGCATAGCCAAGAGAAAGGGGGTCTCGTCACGAGCCAGCCTTCTCATTTCCAAGAAATGCTTGTGGTTAACATTGCCACCACTGGTCACCACGCCAGGGCAGTGTCCCCTGACTAGCTTCAGGATGTTGCTTCAGTTTGGGGTCAGTTATGATTTCGTGGCTCAGCAGGAAGCAGACTAGTGTGGCACTCAATACGATCGAGGCACAATATATAGCAGCATGTTCAGCTAGTAGCAAAGTTGTGTGGCTTCAGAAGTTGCTTGCAGGACTGTTTGATCTCGAGTTGGAGGTGACTTGTATTTTTTGTGACAACCAGAGTTGTATAAACTTTAAAGTTGTTTGAGAACCCTGTGTTTCATGACAAGTCCAAGCACGTCAAGATCAATTACCATTATATCCGAGATCTAGTGCAAAAGGGAGCTGTGAAGCTCTAGTGTATTGGCATAGACGAGCAGATAGCAGATGTGTTGGCCAAGCCTCTGTCAAAGGTAAAGTTTGAGTACTTCAAGAACAAGCTTGGCATGGTCCAAAAGGACTTCCCTCATAAGAGGGAATGATGAGTCACATATGCGATTCTAGGGGGCAGTAGCTTACAAAGTGTGGCAGCAGCGGGTAGTCATTTACAGGCACGTTAGTTGCCCAGACTCCGTATGGATTGGGTAGTAGCGCAGTTCTATGTGAACTGGCTAAACTGGATAGTTGCCCAGACTCCGTATGGATTGGGTAGTAGCGCAGTCCTATATGAATTGGCTAAATTGGATAGTTTCCCAGATTCCATCTGGATTGGGAAGTAGCGCAGTTTTGCGTCAACTGGCTAGTTGCCTAGCTTTGAGTGAGTTAGATGAAGTCCTATAATGACATAAGGTCCGAAAGGATGTCGAGACTCGTAAGGTCCGAGAGGACGATGAGGTTGTTCCCACTAGAGAGACGCTACGTTTGTTGATGAGGCCCTAGATGCATGACTGTGACATAACCATCAGATAGTTTGTGTGTGACTATGACAGAGCCTGTTTGGCTATGATGGTGATACTTGTGACATGATCTGTTTGATCATGAGATAGCCTGTGTTGCTATGGTGATGCTACCTGTAGACTAGTCTACAAGACCATGTGAGTCTTTCCCATGCCATGTGAGATGGATGGATGTGATTGAGACCATTACTTGAAGAACATCATAGTTAATACCTCCCTAGCTAAGAGGGAGTGTTGATGTTTTGGTAGTTGCGGGAGGTATTAACCTCCAATATAACCTTTGTTCTTAGAATAGAATATTCTGGAAGCAAGAGAACCATTAAATGGATGTGGAAATACCCTAGAAGAGAATTTGTCCCAAGCAGAATAATAATAAAGAATTAGAAGGCTCCAGAAAGAGAAGTCGGCCCCACATGAAAAGTCACTTAGACAGGCTAGTATAAATAGAGGTAAGGCGCTACCTCATTTGCACACTCTCACTCACTCAGTTAGGGCACAAGTCTGAGGAGCAGCAGTTAGGGTGCAAGTCTGAGGAGCAGCAATTGCAGCAGTTAGGGCGCTAGTCTTTATGGTATTTCTCTCTTGTGCACTTCTCTTGGTAAAGGTATTCTCTCTTGGTATTGTGTCGTTGCTGCAGTCATGTTGGTATTTCTGGTTAGGGTTTATCTGAGAGGACTTGGTTTGTGTACAGAATCTATCTAAGAAAAGGTTATTGTGCTCAGGGGTGGTACGTGTAAGTGCCTATGGTTGGGTGGCAATGGTGTAACATTGTCTATGGTAAAATGAGCATACCAAAATTTTAACAATAAAAATAGAATGACCCCCTTCTGTTTGAGATTCTAGTGACCCTGCTCATATTCCTTATTGTGATTCATGAAAAAATTAAAATATTAACGCACTAGAGTTTGGACAAGATTGCTTCTTGGTAACCCTGGCAAAAAAAACTAGGCTGTGAAATAGGGCTTGCATGCACCTCCACTACCTTAGCTAAAGGTGGGGGTTGCTACACACTAATTGGCACCACAATACCTTAGTCAAGAGACAGGGGGGTGCCTCACTAGGGGTAGATAATCCAGAAACAATGTGGGGTTCCATCCCCATCGCCTTAGAAAGGCCATGATCAATGTAGTAATCCACACCCTCTTGGGGTTTCACAAGGCTTTCCATGTACATCGAAATGGCCTCCTCCTCAACCACCATAGAGCCATATTGCAGGACCCATTGGTAAAGAGAGACAGTGTCCATAGGTGCTTCTTATTTCTCTTCCACATCCATTGGGAAGGGTTGGCCATGAAACACCAAGCTCCCATTGGGAGAGTGCACTACAGAGTTCTGGCCCTCGGAATCAACAAGTAGGATGAAAACCTAAATGGGACTACGATCCCAAGATATGTTTTTCTTGGTGTACACCTATCGCTCATAAAGAGGGTTAACCAAAAAGTGACCTATTTCAAACTTGATACCATCTACTCATGGTGATCTGGGAGAGGGGTCTCTCAAACTGCGTTGAATAGAATTAGCCTCTATCTACGGCATCAAAAACAACCTCAACAGCAACTGTACAGTCTCCATCTAGATAGTCGTCATTTGTACAGCCTTCATTTGCTTCCTTTACCAAATCGTCATGGTTGTTGGGATCAAACTCACTCCTCTCTCTCCCACATGACCTCAATCCCCTTCATGCAGTGCATTCACTCCTCCTGGCAGATCCTTCTCTCCTTTACACATGCACTCCATACCTCCTCTTCAATGTTCCTATGCTTGGAAAGATTGGAGAGAAGCTTTTCTAAATCTTAATGAGATTTTAATGATTTTCCATTATGTTTAGTAGCTTTGGGTAGACAAAATGGTGTACATATACTCTCCATTGTTGTATTATGTTTATGAAGAGCCCATTAAAGAGGAAATGAAATATCATGCACCTTGTGTCCAAGGAAGGGCAACAAGTGTGTCACAACTCTACTAATCATAGACCCTTAGAAAATTGCCACGCCTTCATACCTACAACACCAATTGAAGTGGCTTATCTAATTCCAATAATTGTCAATGCTTTTATTTCTACAAAGGAGGACATCAAACAATGTGGAAAGATTCATTGAACAAATTCAAAATGTGCAGGGCTAAGTACAAACCATACTTGAATGTTGAGCAAACAACTTCCAAGTACAAGCAACTATAAGACCAGCACCATGTTCCACATAGTTGCAAGATCAATGGCAAGGTCTGGACACACATTCAAAGGGAGAGATAAAAAGGTATGCATGAAAAACCATGCCCACTCAGATCTAGACCCTACATAATCACCAAACAGATTGGTGACAATGCTTTTGTGCTGGACATAGCTACATACTTGATTTGCACCTTATCTACAGCATGGAGCTTCTTGGGCTTTACACTGCCTTGTTTCTGAAGTATTCCTTTGTGCATGCTAAATCTCCCTCACACCTTGACCCAGAGTATTGTACCCCAGAAGAACATGAACCAATCCTAGACATGAAGACAAAGCATACACACAACAAGGCGATTCCATTGTTTCGCATTGTAAAAGTTAGTTAGTACACTGAGTAAGCAAAATGTTGACTTTATAGCAAGAACAGCAGAAATTCTCTCATCGAAAAACACATGCAATGGGGACCATTGTTGTTTGAGCAAGGACGGTCAGTATGAGGCTATGAGCACAAGCAATTAAAACAGTAATCAATCGAACAGCCTCAAGAATCACTGAACAGTGATTAATGAGCAAATAACATTATTCTTCGACTAAGCTATATAAATATGTTGGTATATTATATGAAAATCAAATAATAATATGTTGAATGTTTGGGACAGATTGGGAATTACCATGCATACTTATCTATGGAGACAACTGATTGGGTAGTTCCTCAACTATCTTAATATTGTCTAAAAGAAAATGTATCAGGATCCCAGGGTCGCTTAGGCCTTCCGCCTTTGGTATTAACAAGTTTGGTGCTGTTGCCCATTGAGGTTTCACATTTGTCTTTTATAATGGATCGGTTAGTACTGTCGACGCAGTAGTCTAGTTATTGGGAGAATTGGGTTTAATTGGCCAATACCAGTGGGTAGGTTTGGCCCTAAAATCCTTTTGTCCTAAGGCTGCAATGGTTGATAGTGGATATCTCACAACAAAACTCTGCAAGTATCAATTATAGTCTATTGCATTAAGTTACTGGTTCGATTTCTATAGTGATTTGGACCTAAGCAAAGGGATGGGGACAGTTGGCTTGTAAGATTGCTGATGGTTTTTTATTTAGTATCAATTATAGTCTATTGCATTAAGTTACTGGTTCGATTTCTATAGTGATTTGGACCTAGGCAAAGGGATGGGGACAGTTGGCTTGTAAGATTGCCGATGGTTTTTTATTTTTTAAATAGGAACATTTAGGCTTGTGAACTTTCGGCCTCTCTCGGATGCGGGTAATCTTCACAACAAGTGTTCTGACTTGCCACTAGACCACTGCCCCGGACAATTGTTGTTGGTTCAATTTGAATATCAATAGCTACAAAACTTATCCGAAAATTTGCAAGGTGACCGACCATCATCATAGTTTGTTAATGTATTGATCTGTGATACATTTCATGAAAGGAATGATGAAGCATGAAAATCTCTTACCAGTTGGTCTGTGCAGTAAATGACCCCACGTCGAAGAAGTTTGGGTGTTGGGGATGAGTAGACATGGCGTTTACAGAGCACATTGGTAACAGAAGAAGCCAAAGGTAACAACAAAAATGTATTAATCCCACTGCTACTGATACTGCTGCTGCAGGAGTTGACGATATCCATTTTCTCTCTCACTTGCAGTGTGCAGAGTGATGTTTACGGAAACCACCCAAATTTTCTAACTGAAGTGGGATTGGAACTCCTCAATGGGATGTATGGCCTCAGTATTATCAAGTAAAGGCCATGCAGGAATAGGCTCTAATTTAACCTGTGCTGGAGCTAGTTGTGGTAAACTCCCAACAGTCTAGGACTTACTTCTTTTAGAACAGTCTGGTCCCATCATCTTCCACAATTAGAGACTGCCTGCTGTTTCCACAGCCTGTCAAGGACTGGGATGGCATCCTCGATAACCTCTCCTCACAGCAATAAACTACCATTCTGTCTGTCATAGGAAGCAATATAAGTTGCCAAGATTCATCCAGTATCACATGGAGCATCATAGATCATGCACATGAACAGTTACGAGGGTTTAAAAAACAGTTGGATCTCGAACAGGGAAGAAGAAAGCAGCACCAGCATCTGTCATTGGATCTTAAGGTGGAACGCACTAATACTCAAAGTTTTTAGGTTTAAAAAACACCATTACCATGTATTTTTAACAACGCATGGCCAGATTAGCTATCAGATTCTTGCTAAACCTTTGATCGATGTGATATAAATTAATTATATTTATAATTAATGAAAAGTCTGGCTAGATTTTTAATTGAATTTTCATTGAAAATGGCCTCCCCTCTTGATAAAAAGAAAGAGATGCCGACAAGATTATATACCACGCTATGTTCAAGGTTAAAAGATCAAATAATATATTCGATTGTTTAATAATTTCACATCGCATTTTTCTCTACACTTGGGAATTGGATTCCCAATTTTGTATCTTACTTATTTTGGCATCATGTTCCAAGTACAAGTCAATGAATCGACCATTATGAAATTATATGTTAAAAACAGTAATATGTGAACATTTAACGCAGAGGGTTATGCAGTTGATTATAGATAAGATTTCAAGTGCACGTGGACATGAAAAAAAATTAAATGTTGAAGTCAAATTTCAACATTCACACACTTACTTGTTTGGTTAACTAACTATATTGTATAAATAAATTAAATTTAATGACAGATTTTATTATTTATAGATTTAAAAATGTAATTTAAACAACAAAAAAATTGTGATTTTGTGCAGATTTATGTTGTCTGATTTAGATAAAAAAGAGCAAAACTTATAATAGTTAGACAATGTCTTACCATAATGAAAAACATTAAAAAAAAATTAAATAAATAAAAAATGCAGCCAAGTGGATATGGGAGCACCTTGTAAAAAAGATAGCACTAGGTCATATCACAATAGGGGTTGGAGTAAGTAGCAATTTTATTTTTAAAGTTTATTATAATTTAAGTTTTGTATATCTTGAAAAGATGTTTGTAAAAGTTTTGCTTTAATCAAAAGAATTGAAAAGTTTATTAAAATTTAATAGAAATTTTGAATTTTAATTATGGGAGGAAAAATTATTGTAAGATTAAACAATTTTGATAAAAAAGTTATTAATGGAAGAAAAAGTGTTATAAGATTAAATAATTTTGATAAAAAGTTATTAATGAATGGAAAATTTGTTATAAGACTAACTTAGATTCATGTTAAACCTGGATTTATCAAACACCGAGAGGGATTCAATTTCTTAAGGTGTGGTTTTTTTTTATTATTATTTTTAATTAAACACTTTGGAAAATTTATTTTAAGACTAGCTTAGATTCATGTTAAACCTAGATTTATCAAGCACCAAGAGAGATTCAATTTCTTAAGGTGTAATTTTTTATTATTATTATTTTTAATTAAAAACTTTATTTATTATTTCATTTTTTATTGTTGTTTTTTTAATCAAACCCAATTTATTTTTATTAATCACACTAATTAATGCCTCATCTCCCCCATATTGGATTGTAGAGCACCTTGCAATTAAACAACTTTAATAAGAAGTCATTAAATCATAATTATGATTTATTCTAATATTATAATTAATGATGATTTTAAAATACAATATTTATCATTAACAATATTACCCTTACCTCCTAGTAAATAAACACTACACTCAACAACTTTTACTAATGATAAATATAGAAGAGGTGGGTTGTGGGGGTGCACATTTTTCATACCTACTCCCCCACCTTCATGGAGTGGAGATAAAGTTATGCATTTTGCACACCCCCTCCTTCACATTTTGCACACCTTCACTAATGATGAGGGCAGAAGAGGTAGGGTGGAGGTGGACATTTTTCATACCCACTTTTCCATCTTCATGGGTGGAGATAAAGTTATGCATTTTGCACTCCACTAATGATGAGGGTAGAAGAGGTGGGGTGGGGGTGGACATTTTCCACACCCACTTTCCCATTTCATGGGTTAGAGATAAAGTTATGCATTTTGCACACCCCTCCTTTACATTTTGCTCACCTTCACTAAGATGAGGGTGAGGAGTGATTTTAATAATGACAGTTTAGGGGTTTAAGGTGGAGTGTGCATTTTGAACACCATCACCCTTGACCCTTATTATAAATGAAAACATACAAAATGTATATTTTCACATCTAAAAAAAGATGATGCCCACCTTCTTAGTCCATCACTTAGATTTTCATTATGTATTTTATACATTTGTATTGATAAAAATGAAGTATAATCATCCTTATTTTACACATCTTCAATCATTTCCACTTATTTTTTTAAATTAAAAATAAAAATATATTTTTACACATTTTTTATTAAAAAAAAACACATACCCATTATGAATATATATGGGGAAAAGCCATCCACATTCCTTATCCACCTCAAATCAATTGCATGGAAATTTCAAAGTGGACATTTAAATTGAGCACGGGTGGGTCGTCCATACACTCATTTTGTACCTGATAAATTAGATTTTTGGTGGGGTCATCTATGTAATCGTTTTGTTAATTCATACATAAAGTCATCATAATGTAATGTATGGTATGGTATGGTGTTTTTGTTGAGTTAATTTATAGTTTTTTAATTATGATTATGATAATTAAATATAATATTGTAATAAGAAATAAAAAAATAGTTATATTATTAGGGTAGTGAAATTTAAGATTTACAATAGTAAGAAGTTAAATTATAATCAAAGTATTAATATTATATAGTTTTATATATAGAATTAAGGTTAAATGTTATTACAAAGTATATGATTTTATTAAAGATAGTTTTATCAATAATCATAAGAGATATCAACTTTTTTTACTAATCATTTTAAGTGATATGATTTTATTTGAATAAAAATAATAAAATCAATTTACATTCATAAATCCAAACCAATAATAATTATTATCATTACTAATTGATAACTAAAAAATAATAAATTTTATTATTTTTGAAAAGAATTAAAAAAAACTTAAAAATTACCATTTAATATATAAATGTGATAAATAATAAAAATAAAATAGTTAAAATAAAAAATTACAATAAATGTGATAAATGGTAAAAAATATTATAATATAAAAAAATAAAATACATAAAAGTTAAAGTAAGGAATTACAATCTCATCCAATCAAATAAGGAATTGCAATCTCATCAAATCAAATATATTAAAACCGAATGCCGAAGAGTGTCAACCAATCAAATGTGGTCAAAGTTTTCTTGAGTTTACATTGAGTGTTTACCAATTGACTCAGTGGGAAATTTCCACATTAAGAAGAGTAGTGCAACTCTGAATGAATTGAAAAAAGTAAACAAGATTTAGAAGAAAGACAAATTTCAGTAAGGCAAACTTTTAAAAGGGGCAGACTTCACAAGAAGGGACATAGGCAAACTTCAAAGGAAAGCAACTTAGACTTAGACAAGATTCCGTTCAGCCATAGACATCTTACCAAGACCCAAAGAGTTAGGTAGAAGTCTTTTTCTAATATGATTTGTAAGGATATTATGAAAGGCAAATGCCTAACTTTATTGATTTTTTGAGGACTAGAAACCTTCAAAATAGGGAAAATTAAACCTATCCACCTACAAATTCACTTAACTTCAATGAAAACCCATTCAATCAAGATCAATATCCATCATTAATTTATAAATGAATTAATACAACTTATCATCTAACCAATTATTATAGTATTTACAAGGAAGGTTTGATTGTATGGGAGAGCCCAATTTGGCAAGTGGGTGATAGAATGATAGATGAGGGATCTAATGTCATGAAACCTTCAAAATAGGGAGGTTTGATTTGTATTTTGGATTGTAAAGTGGGTAATTTTTAGAGGCAAAATTCATTCAAGGATTGGGGTAAGGACGGCAAGTTTAAAAGGCAAATGCACATTCTTGTTGGGTTAATTTTGATTTGGTTCTATATTAGTTAAGATAACATTGATTCGGTTATTGTCGGGTTTACCATTGGTAGTTTATGGACCCATGGTATTTGATGTCAGAGTTTGCATGTCTTTACATGACTATCTTCACTCCATCCATGTCCTTATATCTCTTTGCATGACTATCTCCATGCCATGCATATCTTTGCATGTTGTAATCTAATTAAGATGAAGGAATTAGGGTTGTAACTTAATCCAGGTAAACAAATTAGGGTTTGTTTTGGATCTGGTGGAATGCCTACATTATGTATTTGTACACAGTGAAGTTAACATGATGATATGATAATAATAAGAAGAGAGAGGTGTGGCTCTAAGGTTTGTTGGTTTTCTTGGTTAAAGGTTTCTGGGGTAAATCTCTGTGTAGTGTGTGTATGTCATTGATTGTTCTTTCTATTTTGCTTAAGAATCTTTATGCGTTGTTTTCCTTCACATGTTTAAAACTTACATTTGGTATCAACGTTGTATTATTGGCTTCAGAGGGACACCTTTGTTGATAGGGGTTTGGCTTGTTTTTTATAGAGCAAGTTTATCTCAAGTCTATGATAAACCTAGTTTCAATGGGAGCTCTATGGTGGTGATTCGTGTTGTGAGAAGAGATGAGTCAATAATAGGCTCGTAGACACAAAATGAAGTGATGGTTCATGGGTTTATGAACCATGGTGAATGGCACATTGAAATGGAGCACTAGTGGAAGCACACAGAGGATAGCATCTAAATAAATACTCGATTAAGGTGTGCTTTATTTGGCTCTTTGTATTTGGAGTAGGGAGGGATGTTGGTAAAGAAGTTGGTAGATGCTTTTTGCATCATTTGCTTGGGCATAGAATGGATCAATATGGAGCATAGGCAGAAGTGCTTTGAGGAAGAAGTACTCGGTGCATGAGTGCTTTGGCTCACCGTGTTTGGAATAGGGAGGGATGTTGGTAAAGAAGTTGGTAGATGCTTCTTGCGGCATTTGCGCTCGAGCATACAGTGGATCAATGTGGAGCATAGGCAGAAGCACATTGAGGAAGAAGTACTTGGTGAATGAATGTTTTGGCTCACTGTATTTAGCATAGGGAGGGATGTTGGTAGATGCTTCTTGCATCATTTTCTCGAGCATACATCGTTAAGATAAGTACTTGGTCTATGTAATTGTATTTGAGTAAGAGAGATGTTGGCAATGAAACAGGTAGATGTTTCATAGCATCACGTGCTCAAACATACAATTGTGATTATTTTTATGGAGTTGGATTTCTATCACATGTAAATAGGCATATGGTTGTAATACATTTTTTAGCTATGTATACCCCTGGTTTGATGGTTCACGGCTATAAATTTTAGACGTAGACCTAGGTGATAAGGGGTATGTTATGTTCCCAAAAAAATGTTAATAAACTTTGAGGGGGATATGTGTTTATCCCAAGTCAAGTTGAAAGGGGGGAATGTTGGGTTAATCTTAACTAGGTTATAGATTAGTTAAGATAACCTTATTCGATCATTGTTGGGATTACTGTTGGTGGTTTACGGGCAACCCATGGTATTTGATGTGAGACTTTGCATGTCTTTGCATGGCTATCTCCACTCCATGCATATCCTTTCATGTCCTTGCATGGGTATCTCCATGCTATGCATGTCCTTGCAAGTTGTAATCTAATTCTAGTAAAGGAATTAAATTTGTAATCTAATCTGGGTAAATGGATTAGGGTTTTGGATGCCCTTGAATGCCTATATATTGTATTGTAAATGATGAAGTTAAGATGATGATATGATAATAAGAAAAAAAGAAAGGTACTCCTTTAAGGCTTGCTGGTTTTCCCAATTAAGAGTTTATAAGGTAAATTTCTATATTGTGGGTATGTGAATGATTATTCTTTCTATTTTGCTTAAAAATCTATAGGCGTTCTTCCACTTCACATGATTAAAACTTACAATTCCAAACTAGAAAAGGTGAAACTTTAACTAAATCTATTTCACCAAGCAAAAGACAAAATCACTAAACAAAGGGACAACCACCAAGCAAATGAGTGAAAATTGACTAAGCAAGAATTGTCCAAAAGGACAAGTTCATTGTGAAAAGGTTGCAAGTATAAAGAAAAGGATGTGAGTACCTACCAAGGGACCCAATCATCGAGCAAAAGACTAATGCTC
>ML851630.1:0-16165 GCA_009831015.1 Picea engelmannii
AAGTGGACTAAATTCTTAATTCAAAACTATTTCTAATTCATGAAAGGAAATCTATTTAATTGAAAACAAGAAGAACTAGCAACTAGTCTTGAACCTATGATAAGCAAACTGTTCTCTAACCTATCAAAGCAAAAGACCATCTATCCTACAACAACAATAAAACTATTTCCTAAGATATGAAAGCAAGAAACTATATCTTCTGAGCTATGAAAGCAGGAAAACTATCTTTTTAATCTATGAAAGCAAGAAAACTATTTCTTAATCTATGAAAACTCAAACATAATGTTGGTGGTTGTGTGAATGTCTCCGATGTCGTATGATATCTTGATGGCACTTGACAACAAAAGATAATTCAAGCGATATAAGCTCAATACTGATCTCAATAGCAAAGTGAAAGGTATGGATTAAACAATCTAATGAGAATTTAGCCATTACTGAAATTTGTCAATTACCCTGCATATTTATTAACCATCAACAATATAATGAGATCATCATTGTACTTCTATACTACATAAGCAAAACTAGATTCAACCATTAACTAAGAAATATAATTGCGATTTAATTCTAGAAAGAAAATTACATAAATTGAAAACTATGCTATATCTACTCTAACAATTCAAACTGCAATAAGAAAATGCTTAAAAACATAAATTAAAACATGACATTAAAAAAAGTAATCTAACAACTACATTAATCAACAACTAGCTAAGCAGATTCTACATAAAAATGAAATGAGCAAGCTATGATTAAAAACTGAAATTGATCCTATCCATCCATCAAATCCTTGTCGAAGAAAGCTCAAATAAAAACTCTGTTCTATTCTGATTAAAACTCTGTTTTAAACTTGATTCTAAAATCATAAAAGAAAGCATAATCTAATATCTAATTACACATGGGGTTAGTCTAGGGATTTGCAAATTCGTTCCTAACTACAATATTAATGCATGCTATAACAATTCATCATAGTAACCTGCAAAAGAGAGTCAAAGCAATTAAATTATAACAACAAACTAATTAACATAATAAAAATGCATGTACAGGAAAATAAAGAGAACAACTAAACTATGAAATGCATAAACAAACACAAAGACAGTTACCAGACTGATGGTGGGACCCCCAGCAAGTCATGGTCACTTTCTAAAAGCACACCATGAACTCAACAATTCGAATTCACCATGAAAACTCAAAAACGCAGTTCTTGTATAATCTGGCAATGTAAAATAGCAAAAGATAGTAAAATTGTATTTCTATCTATCACACTGATGTTTCTACTACTTAACAACTATCTGACCACCTTAGTGGTATTTATAATGTTTACAAACCAAGTGGTCGACAACAGGATGGTCAAACCACTTCTAAATTCGACAATTTGCATTAAATGATGCCCTAACTACTAAAACAGAGCGAGCCAATAATTGCTCAGTTGAACAACCAAAACTGAGTTGTCGAGAGCTGAGTAGCTGAAGGGGGAAATCATGAACAAAACCCGCATTCCTAATTCGTCCATCACTGGCCGCCAATACCATAATCGCCAAGTCACCCTTCGTTTCTTGTGCAATACGCAGTGCTGGACAGAGTGTCGGATCGGGTACCGAAACGAGTGCTAGAAGGAGTGCCAGACTGAGTGCCGGAAGTAGAAACGTGGTGCATTCTTTCCCTGTAACACTAGAAAAACATGAATTGTCTCTTGGTAATCATAAAACATGATGAATTGTACCCAATAATGACATTAAACATGAGTCACACGTCCCTGGTGGAGATCATACCATTTTAACATAAAATTCTTCAAAAAGCTCCTTCAAAATATGAAAAACACATATGTACATGCGGCAAAAGTGTATAATAACCGTCATAAAAGTGATCATATCTCTGGCCCAAAATTACCCCCACACTTACGATTTTGCAGGTCCCACTGCACATAAAAAGAAGTTACCCCTCGTGACTAGGCTTGCCGAGGAGGATCAACTTTGGAAGCTTCTCCTTCTTGCTGTGAAGACTTAGCCTTGTGCCTCTTGTGTTGCTTCAGCTGTGCTCTGAGGGTGCGGTTAGATTTTGTCATTTCATTGACCAACTGTTGAAGAGAGTTAACCTTTTCTTGAAGGACTGCATTATCATGATGAAGGTGTGTGTCTATTGTCTTCCTTTCCTCCAACTATTGGAGAAGATGATGGTTTTCCCTTTGTAGCTCCTCTATGGTTGGAGCATAATCAATGATCTCTGAAGAAGGCTTAGATCCTTTGAGGGATGTGGACAATCTATCAATTTTAGGATCTAGAGTAGGCATGGGTGAAGTAGGAGTGATGGGGGATTGGTAAGGAGAGGTAGGATCTGATTTTGTCTTCCTTAGTGGTTCTAATCCATCCGTAGAAACTTCCCTAAGTTTCTTGTGAGGGCTCTCAAGGTCGGAGGACACTTGGATAGGGTTCGAAGTAGGTGGAGGTTTTGCATAAGGCTTGGTTTTTGTGCTCCGGGTACTCTTCCGAAAGGGTCCTTTACCAAATCGATTGGCTCCCCTCTTGTTTGTGGGAATTATGGGAAAGTCTTGCTGAATTACTTCTTGGAGTTGTTTAGGTGTAGGATCAAGAGAGAGTGAAGGCATTGGGGGGTTAACAATAGGATTCTTTTGGTCTTTCCTCTTGGTCTTTTTACCCGATGAAGAAGTAGGGATATCAACAAGCTTTTGGTATTGTTCTAGCAAATATAGGGTTTGTGCAAGGGGGTTTGGAGTTCTTGGAGAGCGAGGTTTGGATGGAGACATAGTTTTTAGGCTAAGTGGTGTTTTGTCGGTCTTAACTGTCAAGTGAGGGTTTGCAAATTGGTAGATAAAGGCATCCTAATTTTGCCCCTGTTTCTCTAGTTCGGCTAGAACAAGGAGTTTGATGAAGCCATGGTGGAAGAGACTATTGTGGGGGTTATTCACATTCTTCCTCACTTGAGAGGACATCTTCTCCAAGATTTTTAGAAAATAAAAGGGGAATTTCAAAGGTTTGTTGAACAGAAAATGAGCCAACAATCTAAAATGACAAGCTTTGAAGGTGGAGTATCTACCTTCACATGTAATTAACCTTGTGACGATGATGAGGGGATTGATCAATTCCACCTTTATCCACTCCTTAGCATACCCTTTTTCTCCTGAAATTCTCTTGAATTCGGGCTTAAACACCCTGTTATAACTTCAGCATGGCAATTGGTGGTTTTTGAACCATCTATCTCCCATTCTTAGGATCTTCTTGGCAACAACAATGGACTCTTCTGAAACTTCAAAGGTAAGAGACCCTAGATGTGTTGTCTTACCATCGAAACTGACTGCAAATTGCATGGAGAGGCCGTTATCGTGGCCCTGCAAGCTAGACAAAAATGGCCCCTATCCTGCGTGCAAAAACACTTGTCTGCACTGTGCAAATTCGGGAATGGAAAACAAGTCCGCATAGGAGGAGGGTTCGTACCTCCTGGGCATTGTGGCAGAGGCAAATTTAACCAGGCAAGGGTATGATCGAGCCAAGAGATGGCATGAATTGGGCACGGGCTGAACGCAATTTGAACAGGGGATGACTTGGCGCGATTTCTTAACGTAGGGAAGAGAAAATGGAGATAATGGTTGCCCAACTCGATTTTGAATGCGCTTATGGTGGAGTACGTTGCACACATGTGCGCACAAGCTGCCATGTGTGGGAATTTCAAATTCGATGGCTCATTTTGGGGCAATGTAATGATGCGTGGTTAGATCAATGTACAAATCTTTTGACTTGGACATTTGATCATAAACATATGGAGCATCTACAATCAATGTCTGCAACTAATTCAATTGAATGTAATTGAGTTCTGGTTACCTAGAATCTAGGACATCTACGATTGTGTAATTCACATGGCACTTCGGTCGACACCTCATACGACATTTCATATGGCACCTCATATGGTACTTCATCTGGTACCTCTGTGTTAAATACATTTTCAATTCCTGTAATGGATAGCCTGCAAATTGAATATTTTTGACAATCAAAGTGGTTTAATGAGCAGAGGCAGAATGCTCCATTGTGGTTGATTTTGCCACCATGCTCACTCAATCTTCTTGCATATGAAATATAATGTCAAAACCTACAATGAACATGTTATAGCAAGTAAAAACATGTATTGTCAAACCTACAATGTACAACTTGTAATGAAAGATAAACCGATACAAGTGATATGGTCTGTTAGGTATATGTTTAGTAATTTATAGCAAACAAGAGTTTAGCACTTTAAAAATAAAATGACTATTAATGTAATAACTTGTATCATGGTAATAATACAAAAACTCTTTCAAAGATTTATTTCTCTTAGGCGATGATTATTTGTCAGCTCATGAACCCCTCCCCCACACCTAAGTATTGTGACACCTCACAATATAAAGTATAGGAAACCAGTCAGTATCCCCCAATAGCTGAAGATTTATAGTATGTCAAGTGTAAAGATAAATCTCACAGATTGGTTTGACGAGACAGTTAGGAGATGGCCCCACCTGGACGAAACAATCTAATGAGAATTTAGCCATTACTGAAATTCGTCAATTACCCTGCATATTTATTAAACATCAACAATATAACAAGATCATCATTGTACTTCTATACTACGTAAGCAAAACTAAATTCAACCATTAACTAAGAAATATAATTGCAATTTAATTCTAGAAAGAAAATTACATAAATTGAAAATTATGCTATATCTACTCTAACAATTCAAACTGCAATAAGAAAATGCTTAAAAACAGAAATTAAAACATGACATTAAAAAAAGTAAACTAACAACTACATTAATCAACAACTAGGTAAGCCAATTCTACATAAAAATGAAATGAACAAGCTATGATTAAAAAATGAAATTGATCCTATCCATCCATCAAATCCTTGTCGAAGAAAGCTCAAATAAAAACTCTGTTCTATTCTAATTAAAACTTTGTTTTAAACTTGATTCTAAAATCATAAAAGAAAGCATAATCTATTATCTAATTACACATGGGGTTAGTCTAGGGATCTGCAAATCCGTTCCTAACTACAAGATTAATGCATGCTAACACAATTCATCATACTAACCTACAGAAGAGAGTCAAAACAATTAAATTATAACAACAAACTAATTAACATAATAAAAATGCATGTACAGGAAAATAAAGAGAACAACTAAACTATGAAATGCATAAACAAACACAAAGACAGTTACCAAAATGCTGGTGCCCCCCCCAACAAGTCGTGGTCACTTTCTAAAAACACACCACGAACTCAACAATTCGAATTCACCATGAAAACTCAAAAACACAATTCTTGTATAATCTGGCAATGTAAAATAGCAAAACAGAGTAAAATCATATTTGTATCTATCACACTGATGTTTCTACTGCTTAACAACTATCTGACCACCTCGGTGGTATTTATAATGTTTACAGACCAAGTGGTCGACCACAGGAGGGTCGAACCACTTCTAAATTTGACAATTTGTTAAATGATGCCCTAACTGCTAAAACAGAGCGATCTAATAATCGCTCAACTCAACAACCAAAACTGAGTTGTTGAGAGCTCAGTAGCTGGAGGGGGAAATCATGAACAAAACCCACGTTCCTGATTCGCCCATCACTGGCCGCCAATACCATAACCACCACCGCCCTCCGTTTTTGTGCAATACATAGTGTTGGACAGAGTGTCGGATCGGGTACCTGAACGAGTGCTGGAAGGAGTGTCGGACTGAGTGTCGGAAGTATAAACATGGTGCGTTTTTGCCCTGTAACACCAAAAAAACGTGAATTATCTCTTGGCAATCATAAAACGTGATGAATTATACCCAATAATGACATTAAACATGAATCACACGTACCTAGTAGAGATCATACCATTTTAACATAAAATTCTTCAAAATATGAAAAACACATATGTACATGTAGCAAAAGTGTATAATAACCGTCATAAAAGTGATCATATCTTGGACCCAACAGGTACCTTATCATATGTTTTTCTGCGACCAAATGAAATTTCCCGGGCTGCTCCATATACTGACTTAGGGTGTTCACAACAAAACATATATATGGTCTCGTGTTCATCAAGTACATTAACGAACCCACCATCTACCTGTATAAAGTAACATCCACAGTCTTTGAAGTTGTCTCCTACAACAACTTCATATTTGATACCATAGGTGTATCCATTTCCTTGCAATCCAACATCCCAAACCTCTTCAGGATTTCCACTGCATACTTCCCTTGATTCATAAAGATTTCATCCTTTCTCTGCCATACCTTGAGACCCAAAAAGTAATGAATCATCCAAATATATTTCATCTCAAACTCAACATCCAGTTTTCTCTGAGATGCGATTTTCCACACCTATTAGAGACAGGTAATCCACATACAATAGTAGTATTACTGGACCACCATCCACAATCTTAAAGTAAAGGTTAGGATCTGCACTGCTCTTTGTAAATCCTAAGCTTGTAAGAAAACTGTTGATCCTGGCATATCATGCTTTGGGTGTCTGCTTTAATCCATATAAATCCTTATTCAATATGCACACATGTGTCTCCTTGTCATGTACCTTGAACCCTTGTGGTTGCTCCACATATACTTCCTCTTTTATTTCACCATTCAAGAAGGTTGTCTTCACATCCATATTATGCACCTTCTATTTAATTATTGTGGCCAACGAAAGTATAGTCCCGATTGAGGTATATATCGCCACGGGATAAAATGTCTCCTCGTAGTCAATTCCCTCCTTCTGGAATCCTCGAGCAACAAATCTATCCTTATACTTTTCAATGTTTCATTTTGTAGATCCATTTTGAACTTACTATTGATTTCTCGTTTGGTCTTGGGACCACATCCCAGACATCATTTTTTACTATGGACTAATATTTCTCACCCATGGCATCCTTCCATACACTCTTTTCTACATCCTCTTCATAACTGGACGGTTATGCATCCATGATATCACACAAACATGCCACATAGATGGAATACGGTTTTGGATTCTTAATTTCCATGAGATATTTTTCTAGGGCACCATATCTTTCTGCATCTTTGATGAGCTCCTATGCCCAAGCTGGTATTCTCTTGTGAAAATGAATCTATGTTGGCCTCTAAGGTTCTATCATGTCATTATCCTCATGAATGACTTCCTTTGGTTCAACTGCTTTTCCCTTTGGAACTATAGTAATTTCATTCTCCTTCTCATGAACCTCTTTTGCACAGTCCTATTTTGATTTTTTGAAATCTACACTCTCATCGAAAGTGACATCTTGTCTAATGATCCATATGGATATCGGTGGCCACCCACCTTCTCCAACTGGCTCAAAATAGTTTTCTGGCAATTTTGGCAATTTACTATTTTTAGCAGTTTTCACTTCCGGGGCCATTTTGAGGGCCTAAATGAAGGTTTTTCAGGATCGTCCCAACTCAATGATAATTGAAGGAATATTAAGGCCCCAAAATGAATCTCCTCAACGATACCTTTCCAATGGGCTATCATACGCCTAAAATGGAGATCGTATGCAAAAGTTACAACCCCAGGAAGTTAATGTACTAACATACCCAAACGGGGCCCACATGACTTTTGGCACTTCATCTCTTAGGGTTAGGTTTTTTGATGTCTAGGATTTTTGGCATTCCTGTTTATTGTAAAAGACCTTCAAAGCCTCATTGTAATCATATTCTTGCGAATGAGCGCAGCTGTCACATCTCTTCTCAGAGATAAGGCGCCACCATTCCAACAAGCTTGTTTCCGCTGCATTTTACAGTTTCATCTTATTTCATTATTGAATAGAAAACCAGTTTTACTGTATCTCTATTATTTTGTGTTAAGAATCTGTATTCATTTCGTTTTGCTCATAAAATCCGGATCAGTGGTATCATAGTGGTCTGCTCCTTGTCATCTTAATGCATGTCCCCAACGAGGTCAGTACAAAGAGTTGGGTCTTGAGCTTGTTTCTCTTGAGGACAAAAGCTCTCGCACGCCCAAGCGACCTCTCATGGCAAGAGAAAAGAAATATGATGGGACAAGAGATTCTTTCAAATTGTTGATTGAGGAAACCCTCACGCAATAGAGGAACGAGATGATGGATAGTTTCGCGCAAATCCTTCGGCGACTACCAATAGGCGACACATCTTCTTCGAGCAGAGGCACCACCCCCTTCAAGGTACAAATAAACTTCAATATTCCTATATTTGAAGGTCATATAGATGCAGATGCTGTAGACAAGTGGTTGAATCTGCTAGAAGGGTATTTTTCTATCTATAACTTCTTGAATAGAGAAAATATTACTTTTGCGCTCCTTAAAGTCGTCCCCCATGTCAAATATTGGTGGGAAACATTATGTGAGAAAAAGGAAACAGAGGAACCCTCATTATTTAAAGTCACATCCACCTGGGATTCCTTCAGGGATGCTATTAAGGAACAATACTACCCTGTCGGAAGTTATGACGACTTATATACCAAATGGACCACACTGCGGCAAGAAAGAGACCAAGCAGTGCCAGATTTCACAAATATCTTCCATACTTTGCGCACCAAGCTGAGTATCAAATATTCGGAGTGACATATGGTGCTCAAGTATCACGGTTCTCTGCATAGATACATCCAGACTGAAATGGAATTTCTAGACATCTCATCCTTGGGCGTGGCCTGCCGATATGCCGTCAAAATCGAACAGAAGATGAAACAAAAAACGCGACAATTTGGGCATGGGAACCCCTCACAACAAAAGCCAGGAAAGGGCAGCCCCAACCCATAAAAAAAAGGATAGAGCAAAGATGGACAATATTAGGACAACCAGTCCAAGCTGCAAGCAAAGAAGGACACTGGAAAGACAAAGAAAGATATCGGGAAGTGGTGTGACTTTCATAAGAGCCCTTGGCATAACACTGTTGATTGTCGCTCAAAGCAGTCACTGGTGGCTAAAGTGAAAGCCTATGAATCAGATGCAGATTCTGACTCTGAGATAGAACCAAAAAGGGGAAGACAGATCATTGACGTGAAACCCAGTTCCACCGTTGCTACCACCAAGCTCCAGCCTGGTAAACCAGACGAGCCAGAAGAAGGAGAGTGCCTCTTCCATTCGCAAATGTGGGTAACAGGCACCTCACTGCACTTCATCATTGATAGTGGTAGCCAGAAGAACCTCATCTTTGTAGAGGTCATCAAGCAGCTGGCCCTTCCCACAACGCCTCACCCAAAACCCTACACCATTGGATGGCTCCTCCAAGGAAGCGATCTCCGTGTCAGCCAACAGTGTCGATTGCCATATGACATCAAGCCCTTCAAAGACGAGGTATTGTGTGATGTTTCTCCTCTCGAAGTTTGTGTTGTTATTTTGGGCCAACCTTATTTATGGAAACGTCATGTTGTATGTGAGTCTAGGCCTCGTAGTGTTATTATTACTTTGAACAAGAAATTGTACAGGATACCTGAGTCAGTCCCACCTAGTTCTATTTCCTTGATCTCTGCTAAGAAATGCAGGAAGGTCATCTCTAAAATGGGGTAGTTTGTCTTCTTTGTGATTCCCTCTTAGAATAAGCGAAAGATCACAGCCACATCCAGGGTCACTGCTACTAACCTCTCCACACAGTAGAAGCAAGTAGATAAGGTCGTGGAAGAATACTTGGGTATCTTCTCCTCACCTACTAGGGTACCTCTACATTGTTAGGTCAAGCACCCCATCGATCTGATCCCTGGTGCACCGCTGCCCAATGGGCCAGTCTATCATCGCTCTCTATTAGAGAATGAGGAGATCAAGTGACAAATCCAAGAACTAATCCACAAGGGGCACATTCGTCCCAGCTCATCACCTTGTGGGAGCCCAATCGTGCTGGTATAGAAGAAAGATGGAACCTATAGACTCTGCATTGATTATCGAGCTCTGAATAATATCATAGTTGGAAATCGGTACCCGATTCCCCGAATCGACGACCTCCTTGATCAACTCACGGGGGATAAATACTTCAGTAAGATTGATCTGAAGTTTGGCTACCACCAAGTCCCAATAGAACAGACAGATGTATGGAAGACCGCCTTCAAGTCAAAGGAAGGCCTTTTTGAATGGTTGGTCATGCCCTTTGGTTTGAAAAATACTCCGACCACTTTCATGAGGATGATGGATGATATCCTACGACCATTCACCAATAATTTTGTAGTGGTGTATCTGGATGACATTCTCATTTACAACAAGACTTGGGCTGAACACTTGCGGCATATTCAACAGGTTCTACACACCCTGCAGCAGCACAATCTATACGCCAACTTGGAAAAATGCTCCTTTGGCATGGACAAGGTCCATTACCTGGGCTACATCATTGATCAACATGGGTTACATGTGGATCTAGCCAAGATCCAAGTCATCCGTGAATGGACAACCCCAACCACACTCACTGAGCTTCAGAGCTTCTTGGGCCTTACCAATTTCTACCATAAGTTTGTGTTGGGATTCTCCCATATTGCATGGGCCCTCAACCAAATCACCAGGGGTGGTGGTAAGGCAAAATTTGTGTGGGGCCGGTCCCAAAAACAAGCGTTCGATGATTTGAAGCAGCGCTTGTGCTCATCCCCAATACTTTCACTACCAGACCTGCAACATCCCTTTGAGATCGAGACAGATGCTTCAGACTATGTTGTGGGCGCCATTCTCCCTCAGCACGACCACCCTGTGGCCTATCATAGTGAGACACTATCTGATGTTGTCCGTAAGTACCCTACTTATGACAAAGAAATGTACTCCATTGTGCAAGCCTGCTGCTAGTGGAGACATTACATTCTCTGGAAGGAGACAGTCATCCACATTGATCATAAGCCACTGTAGTTTATGCAGACACAAGGAAAATTGCAGAATGACCGCCATCAAAAGTGGTCCACATACTTGTAGCAATTCCACCTCGACATCAAGTATAAAATAGGAAGCACCAATCTCATCACTGATTTCCTCAGCAGACCACTAGTCACGACACTCACCATGGTGCTAGACTCTTACGGCCATGAGACCTTTGGATGGCCCCAACTCTATGATACAGACCCAGACTTCCCCACCACCTACCAAATGTTGGGTGCAAACATAGTTGTCGATAATTTCTATCTTCAGGATGGGTTGTTTTGTTGTCTGGGCCATATCTGTGTTCCATCAAGCAAACGAGTGAAGCTGATCTAGGAAGCCCACTACAGTCAGGTGGCAGGACACTTTGGCGTCGAAAAGACACTGTCGATGCTACATAAACATATCTACTGGCCGAAACTCTGACAGGAGGTCATCAAGTATATCAAGTCCTGCACTACCTGTGCTATTGCCAAACCAACCACTAAGAAACAGGTCCTGTACACCCCTCTTCCTACTCCTGACAGGCCATGGGAATCCATCTCAATGGACTACATGTCGGTCCTCCCGTCCACCAAGCGAGGAAATGACTGTGTTTTTGTGGTTGTTGACCACTTTTCTAAGATGGCGATTCTGGTTGCCTACAAGAAGAGCACCACAACAAAGGCCATTGCCAAGATCTTCTTTGAACGGGTCTGGGTACATTTTGGACTCCCACAAACCATTGTCTCAGATAGGGACATTTGATTTCTCAGCACATTCTGGTGTAGCCTCTGGTCACTGCTGGACACTAAGCTAACCAAATCCACGACCTTCCACCCCCAGACAGATGGCCAAACCGAGGTCATAAATTGAATGGTTGTGCATATCCTTCGCATGTATAATTAAAAGCACCCTCACACATGGGACGAGAGCCTTCCCTATGTCCAACATAGCTACAACCGATCCCTGCATAGCTCAACCGACCATAGCCCCTTTCAGGTGGGGTTGGAATTCCAACCATTGGGTCCCATAGATGTTGCACTTCCCCTTGCGATCACCTCGACCGACTCATCTCCTACTCCAACTGAAGCTGAAAAAGCTACCCGGTTCATTGAGTGGATCTAGCACATCCGCCAACAGGTTCAGGATATCCTATAGAAGTCCAATGACAAGTACAAACAACGTCATGATCAACATCGGGTGCCACATAAGTTTCAGGTGGGAGACAAAGTTTGGTTGCACTTGCAGAAAGAACGACTTAATGGACCCCATCAGAAGCTTTACCCACTCTGTTATGGGTTTTACACCATCACCAAGGTCATGGGGGATAATTCTTTTGAGCTCAACATTCCTCCTTTCCTTGGCCTGCACCTAGTGTTCAACGTGGATCTCCTTCACCCTTATTTCCCACCATTATTGGACACCTCAGATGTAGCAGAACAACTGACACCAACAAAACTCGACCTCGACTGCATCCAACATGCATCCAATGATCAAATTGTGGACACACAGATCAAGGGCACTCAACAACAAAGGATCCAACTTTATTGAGTCGTCAAAGCAGGGCAGCTCCTGCACCAAGGCAAGTGGCTCACCCGGGGCCAAATTCAGCAGAAATTTCCTCATCTGATGGGGGAACTCAATGCAATGGATACCATTGCTTCCTAAGGAGGGAGGATTAATCCAAATGGATATCGGTGGCCACCCACCTTTTCCAACTATCTCAAAACAGTTTTCTGACAATTTTGGCAATTTACTATTTTTAGCAGTTTTCACTTCCGGGGCCATTTTGAGGGCCTAAATGAAGGTTTTTTGGGATCGTCCCAACTCAATGATAAACAAAGGAAATTTATGCCCCAAAATGAATCTCCTCGACGATACCATTCCAACAGGCTATCATACACCTAAAACGAAGATCGTATGCAAAAGTTACGACCCTGGGAAGTTAATGTACTAAGTTACCCAAATGGGGCCCACATGACTTTTGGCGCTTCATCTATTAGGGTTAGGTTTTTGGATGTCTAGGGTTTTTTTAATTCCTGTTTATTGTAAAAGGCCTTCAGAGCCTCATTGTAATCATCTTCTTGCGAATGAGCCCATTCGTCCCATCTCTTCTCAGAGATAAGCCGCCACCATTCCAACAAGCTTGTTTCCGCTGCAATTTATAGTTTTAGCTTATTTCATTATTGAATATAAAACCACTTTTACTGTATCTCTGTTATTTTGTGTTAAGAATATGTTAATAATCTATATTCATTTCGTTCTTCTCATAAAATCCAGATCAACTAATCTCAATTTTTTTGTGATAGAGAATATATATCTTTGATGCCTTCGATGTGTCATTGTAACCAAAAAATATACCATTATTTCTGGATGGATCCAATTTTGTCTTATTTTCCTTGGGGACATGCAAAAATATGGGGCAATGAAATATTCTTATATGGTTGACTTCTGGCTTCTCTCCTGAAAACATCTCCTCTAGTGTCTTGTTTTCAAGTACTTTGTGGGGACTTATGTTCTGCACGTACAATGTAGTCTTTGCTACTTATGCGCACAGATGCATACATAGATCTTGATCATGGATCATAGCCTTTACTGCTTCCATGATCATCTGATTCTTACTTTCTGCTACTCCATTATGCTGAGGATTATAGGGATTAGAAAGCTTCCTCTTAATCCCATATTCCTTGCAATATTCTTTGAATTCCTCTTAAGTGAATTCTCCTCCATTATCTAATCGCAAGGTCTTTATCTTCTTCTCTGTCAGGTTTTCTACCAGTGCCTTAAATTATTTGAATTTTCCAAACACTTCATTATTTTCCTTCAAAAAATAGATCCAAGTTTTACGTGAGTAATCATCAATAAAAGACACATAATACACATACCCACTTAGTGAAGTTGTTGACATCGGTCCACACACATCTAAGTGCACAATGTCCAATACTCTTTTGGCCCTACTATCGCTGTTGGGAAAGGAGTACTTCATGTTCTTTCCTTGTGCACAACCTTTGCACACGTCATCTAGTTTTGCCTATATCTTTGGTAGTCCCTTCACCATCATTCTCACATTCGGTAGGGCCTTTTAATGTAGGTGAGAAAATCTCTTATGCCATAATTCATTGGGATTCACAGTGTCATAAATTAATGTTGAATATGATCGCCCTTTCAATTTGTAGAGTCATCCCTCTTGATATCCAATCACCACAACATCATCAAAATTATTTCCTCTAGGCCACATAATAACTTTCCCATCAAAAAATGAAACTATGTAACCCTTCTCATCCAATTTTGAAACCGAGAGAAGGTACTTCTTCAATCCAGGAACATAGAGAACTTCCTTCATCTTCATTGGCTTTCCTGAGTCTAACTTGTAGGAGGCTTCTACTACTCCTTTGATCAGATATTGATAGTCATATCCCAATTTAATATTTTGCAATGAATCCTTATGAGTAAGGTTAGACAAGGAGTCTTTATAAATTGTCATGTGCTTGGAAGCACCATTGTCCACCAACCAAATTTCACTTCCATGAGTGACAGTTCCTGTGAGGGTTGAGATAAGAAAATACTCCTCATCACTTGATTCATATTCCTTTGCAACCTTCTTAGGTGGCTCATCATTTTCAATTGTATGAACATGATGCCTTTAACCTCCTTTATATTTCCTTGGTCTCTGAATGAGGGAACAATTCCTAGCAATGTGTCCCATTTTATGACAACAGAAACATCTGATATTTGGGTTATTTCTTTGGCCCTTTTGAAACTTCTTGGGTGAGAAGGGTTATTTCTTGCTCTTTCCTTTCCTGGTGTGTGCGGCTAGGTCTTTATCATCATATGCCATCTTTTTTTCTCTTTATGTTGTCCTTTCTTCTTCTTGGTTTCGATCTTCCGATTACCTAGTAAACTTGGGTAGCTTCCTTTTTGATCATATCCCTTGAATAAATGCATCCAATGACCTTGGTAGGCCATTCAAGGTGGTCATCACCATTTCTTCTTCATTCACTCTATCACCAATGGCTTCTATCTTTTCCTTGATCTGGTTCACTCTTAATAAGTAAGAGTGGATGGTTTCTGAATTCTGCATCCTCATATTCTTTAACTGAGTTCTCAAGGTCATTATTCGATTGATGTTGTTTCCTTCAAATAGTTGGGTTAAGGCATACATCATTTATTTTGGAGTGGATAATGAATATATGTGATGAATAAGATGGTCCTTGATGGAGTCTACAACAATTTTCTTTTCTTTGACCATATCCTTCTTGTGCTTTGATTTAGCCTCATTTCCCTTTGGTTCTGAAACCTATTCTTTAGTGAAATTATCTAGATCATGTTATTCTAGGAGAATGGATACTATGTGTTAGGATATTTAGACACTTAGGAGTTAGTTAAGATCTACTTGGTCTAATATGTCGTTAGGTAAAAGTGTGTTTCTTTAGTATGCATTAGTATGCATTTGTAGTTAGGCAATCCGACGGTCACGATATGTTCCCGACTTAGAGTGATCCGACGGTTCATACTCTCCTCGATCTTAACGACCATTGATCCGTGGCTTAACACCCGATTGGTCCATGATATCTATTTAAAGAGCATGGAGGGTCATTTTCTCATGATCGATTGTGAGAAACTCTCTTGTAAAATCTCTCTGTAATCTTTTTCTTTGCATTAATAAACTGCTCCAAGTGGTCGCGTTGGCTGGGGCTGTGGATGTTTCCCCGTAGGGGTTTTACCACGTGAAAACATCGGTGTGTTGATCTTTGATCTGGTTATGTGAGTGGTTATTGAAGGTGTTCATCCTCTGTTGGAATACCTGTGTTGTCGAACATGGTATCAGAGCCTGTTTGAAGACCCGCTCCTGTTGTAGACCGAGATCGTGAAGCCGAGTTGCCTCATCTCCATTTTCTGGAATTTATGTACATTTATGTACATTTCTGGGCTGAAAGGACTGTTCCATTGCGTTCGGAGCACGCTCTTCATTCAAGAACACTTTTCATTTCACTCGAAAAGGTTTCCGTTTGCCCAAGATACGACCATTACAGTTAGAATCCGGAGGTATAAAGTCTGAATATGCATTTTTAAATTTTTGCAAAGTTTTGATTTTATTTCGGTTTGTATTTTTTTTTCGGGCTGCTACTCTTTTAGATCTGTGTATGCTCTTTTCCCCGCACCTTGTGCGATCTCGGAAAATCAGAAATAGATAGGAAAAGGTGCATCTTCCGGGTAAGCTAATTGAGATCTAACCCTTGTTGTCATCGAGAAGCGAAATTTTTTTCTTGTGTGAAAAGAGTTTTTTTTGGAGCATGCTCTCCAAGGCCGTCTTCAACAACAACAACAACAACAACAACAACAACAACAACAACAACAACAACAACAA
>ML851630.1:19965-30944 GCA_009831015.1 Picea engelmannii
ATGTCATTAGGTAAAAGTGTGTTTCTTTAGTATGCATTAGTATGCATTTGTAGTTAGGCAATCCGACGGTCACGATATGTTCCCGACATAGAGTGATCTGACGGTTCATACTCTCCTCGATCTTAATGGCCATTGATCCGTGGTTTAACACCCGATTGGTCCATGATCTCTATTTAAAGAGCATGGAGGGTCATTTGCTCATGATCGATTGTGAGAAACTCTCTTGTAAAATCTCTCTATAATCTTTTTCTTTGCATTAATAAACTGCTCCAAGTGGCCGCGTTGGCTGGGGCCATGGATGTTTCCCCGTAGGGGTTTTACCACGTGAAAACATTGGTGTGTTGATCTTTGATCTGGTTATGTGAGTGGTTACTGAAGGTGTTCGTCCTCTGTTGGAATACCTATGTTGTCGAACACTATGTACCTCCAGGATTTGAAGTTGTCAACTCCCTCTAGCTTCTCATCAAAATGGCTAGGAATGTCCAAAAAATGTTGTCCAAAACTCAACAAAAATCAACCACCAAGCTTTGATACCATGAAGATTTTTCGAGGTCCTAACAGGTTTCCATCTAGGTCTGTCTTTGACCTCAATATGGAACTAACTTTTTGTTGTCACAAACTTTTTTGTTGTTGTTTTATATCAAAAAATAGATCAGGAACTTCATTGTTGTTTTGTTACGGTTACATAGGCCTTTTAGGTGCTCTAGCATGTAGTTTTAGTCACCAACATGTTAGCACATGCATACCCTAAAATATGTAACACGCCTCTAGATGTTTATTGCTGGAATAAATTTGTTCTAAACACTATCATACATGAAAATGAACACAGGTATTTTTGGTCAACATGACCCTGGATAACCCCCCCCCCTCCCCGGGGAAAACCAATTTGAAATATAAGTCTATATATGTGGAGAATAGAAGGTGGAATACAACAAGTACATGAAACAAATGAACTCGATACAATAGTAGCTTGTATCAAGATGCAACACAAGTCCAAGAGTGAAAGATGTGCCCTAGCATGGTGCACCCTCCTCACAAGTTGTACAATCCACTGAAATGAAGTGCCCTTTCTCCCTGAATATCTGGTGAAGAAACCCCTAGACACAAACTAGTTGTTGTGTTCTACCTCTCCACTAAATCTATCCTCAAAGTAATCTAACCATTGCACGACCTCCCTACTATAGATGCACCCTCCTCCTCAAGTGCGCCCTCCTCCAAGCAAGAACATCAACCACAAATAAATGAGGGTTTAAGCCTCGATGAGACCTCCATGAAAGGAGGTGCCCAATCTTCCCTCAAACATATCCTCCATCATATCCTCAATTCTCTCTCTCAAACTCTCCAAGTTAACATAAGAGTGAATGAGTCTCACTTGGCCCTATGCGCCCCTCTTGAACCTCCATAAGGAAACCTAAAATATGGATGGATGAGATCATCTCATCTCATCTCTAATCAAAGGTTGAGATCATCCCATCTCATCTCTAATCAAAGGTTGAGATCATCCCATAATAATCTCACTCACAAACCACTTTGGTTTAAGTTCCCTAAGTTCACTTTATGTCTCCTAATTCACCCACAAAGTGAATTAATATTCATTTAGGCTAAAATGACTAAATTTCACTTTTGACTTAAATCTCCTAAGTCAAAGTGAAATTAGACATAAAGTATAAGGTGCATGGTACATAGTACTTCCCACTTGTGTTTAGAAGCTCACAAACACAAGGGGACCACTTCCCAAGGTACACAAATCTCAACACTCCCTCTTACAGAGGAAAGTGTTTCTCACCAAGCCCATCTTGTCTCTGAAGTAGACATATTTGCCCCTTGGCAAGGCCTTGGTGAGAATATCTACAATCTGCTCATCAGTCGATATATACTACAACTGCAATGCTCCTCTCTGAACCCAATATTTGATGAAGTGATATTTGATCTCAATATTCTTTGACTAGTCATGGAAAACTAGATTCTCAGAGAGTTTGATACAACTCTGATTATCACAATGTATGGAGGTTAGAGGAAACTCCTGACCAAATAATCCTACCAACATCTTACGAAGCCAAATCGCCCCACAAATGGCCTGAATGGTCACCATGTGCTCTTTCTCGACAGAACTCAAAGAAACTGACTTATGTTTCCGGCTGAACCAGGAAACAAGTCATGAACCCAAACCAAAACAACACCCTAAGGTGTTTTTCCTGTCAGTAGCACATCCTGCCCAGTCTGATTCTATGTAGCCAATCAAACTGACCCCATCACCTCTGATATAGTCCAGGCCATAATCAATTGACCCAACAATGTACCTCAACACATGTTTTGCCCCAATCCAGTGAACACTCCTCGAATCTACCATATGTTGGCTGAGAGTGTTCACGGAAAAAAAAAAAAAATATGTTCTAGTGTTGACCAGATACATGAGTGAACCGATCAACTGTCTATAAATTGTAGCATCTACCAAATGGGAATCTAAAGAACTAAGCTTCTTCCAATTGGTAACCATGGGTGTCGACATAGGTCTGTAGTCCTCCATCTTAAATTTTCTCAGAATATATGTTGCATACTTCCCCTGCCCGAGGAATATGTGACCCTCCTCCTTCCATACCTCCATACCCAGAAAATAGTGCATCAACTCGATGCTACTCATCTCAAACTCCGATGCAAGTCCCAGCTTACACTTAGCTATGAGATCCTCTGAGCATGTGATGAACAATTCATCCACATATAGAATGAGAATGAGAGTGTCCTCACCTCTAATGATATAATAGAGGTTAGGATCAACATCTCTATTCTCAAAACTCATCTGAAGCAAGTATGTGTCAATACGTGAATACCAAGCACTGGGAGCTTGCTTCAGACCATATAGTAACTTTCTAAAAAGGCACACGTGATACTCCCTCTAACTCACCTTGAACCCTTGTGGCTGCTCAATGTACACCTCCTCCTCTATAAATCCATTTAGAAATGGTGTCTTTACATCCATACAATGTATCCTCCAACCCATCTCCACTGCTATGGAAATAATACTCCTAATCGAGGTGTATCTCGCAACTGGTGTGAATGTCTCATCATAATCGACTCCCTCTATTTGAGAGAATCCTTGCACCACAAATCGGGCCTTGTGTTTCTCTATGCTGCCATATACAACATACTTGGTTTTTTTACAACCACCTGAAAGTCACAATTGACTTCCCCAATGGCCTTAGAACCACCTCCCAAACATAGTTGCGAATAATAGAGTCATACTCTTCCAGCATGGCCTCTCGCCAAACCTATTGGTCTACTGCTTACGCAAATGTCTGTGGCTTAGTATCTAATACACTCATCACCAAATACAAATAGGATCCAAACCTCACTGGAGGTTTACTCTCTCTCAATTGTCTCTTCGGATCTCCTACGTTCTCCTTAGCTCCCTTTAGGGTCTCCTGAAACCATCTCGGTTTCCTCTTCCCTGAAGTAGTCAAGGGAAAAGTAAGATCTCCCTGCCAAAGAGTATCTGCCTCAGGTCTAGTCTCAACACTATGAGATCCTGAAGCCTCTGCCCCCTCTGTCTGAACACCCTTTGACTGTGACCATGAAGTTGTGCAAGGTGACCATGTCACCCCTGAAACTGGCATACCAGAAACCTGAGGTTGTTCTCCCTCTGAGACATTAATCAGTGCCTCTACATCATCCTCAACACTGACTCTCAACTCGAGAGATCTATGAAAATCCCTACCTTCCTCAAATCTAACATCTCTTCTCACCATCACTCTCTGCAATGATGGAATGTAAATCTGATAGGCTTTGAAGACCTATGAGTATCCAACTAGAATCCCATGTTGGGTTGTGGGGTCTAGTTTTGTCGTCTTCTCTAAGGGGACATGAGAATAGGTAAATCACCCAAAAATCTTCATGTGCTTGACATCTAGCCTCCTACTAGTGAAGGCATCCTCAGGAGTCATCTTCCCCAAAATTCTGTGGGGACTCTTGTTTTGTAGATAAACTACAGTAGCACTTGCCTCTGCCCATAGGTAAAGAGGAAAACTATGATAATGCATCATATATCTCGTTTCACTTGTGATCGCCCTGTTATTTCTCTCGAAAACCTCGTTCTGTTGGGGGTTGTAGGGTATGGTCATCTGTCTTCTGATCCCAACATGGGAACATAAGTCTACAAACTGACTGGAGGAATACTCACCTTCATTATCTCATCGCAAGACCTTGATCCTCTTTCCAGTCAGGTTCTCCACAAGAGCTTTGAACTCTTGGAACCTCTTGAAGACCTCACCCTTGGTATTCAACAAATAGATCTATGTCTTCCTTGAGTAGTCATCAATGAATGTGAGATATTACTCAATACCACTCAAGGATTCCCGAGACATAGGCCCCCACACATCTATTTGTACTAAATCCAGTACCCCAGCTAACCTGGTGTCATTGCTGGGAAAAGAAGCCTTCATAAACTTACCAAGTGCACACCCTCTGCAAACATCCTGATGCTCTGAACTGAGTTGTGGCACTCCTGTCACAACCTCTCTCATTCCTCCAAGATCCCCATGATGAAGGTGAGCCATCCTCTGATTCCATAACTCACATAACTATCTAATGTTGTCTCTACTCACTTCCAAAGCATGAAGTGGCTGAAAAATCAATCTGAACAGTTTCCCATCCCCCACTCCAATCACTTGCCCTAAAGTGAGACAGGACCCCTTAGGGCATATGAGGACCTTTGTCCCTCTGAAGGACACCTAAAGACCCCTATCCTGGAGGGTGGAAGCTTAAATCAAATTCTTTTTCAGCCCAGGTACGTAGAGAACATCCCTAAACGAAATAGGTGGCATGTCGTCTCTCTAAAAGGTAACAATGCCAATCCTAACAACTCTTAACAATGTGTCATCACCAAGATAAATATACATCCTGACCTCTGTGTCTCTGAGATTAGTCAAATTCTCCCTCACACCAGTCACGTGGCTCGAATCCCCGATGTCTATATACCATATACTGGGTGATGTCTCAACTGAAATGCAACAGATGATGAAGGCACACTCCCTCTCAAACAATGTCTAAAACTCTGTCTCCTCTATTGTAGCTTTCATACCACCCTTCTTCTTCTTCCTATTGAGACATTGTCCATCATATTTCCCCATATTCTTACAAACAAATCACTTCACTTTTCTCATATCTCTCTTCTTCCCACTACTACTATCTCCCTGTGGCTTGGCCCCAAACTAGGGACCTTGACAAGCTCCCATGCCGACCTTGTTATTCCCCTTTGTCCAAAGAGAAATATCCTCATCACCCTGCAATGTATACTACTATCCAGAAGTCTCCGATGTAAGTCTTGTCTCCTCCTAGATGAAATCATCCCACAGTATCTCCCAAGTAGGCATGATCTCTCTGGAAACAATGCCTCGAACAAATGGACCCCATGGTTTGGTGAAGCTGTTTAAAGTTGTCCTCACCATAGATTTTGGGTCCAATATCTCTCTGATGGCTGCAAGATCATATTTGATCTGAGTGTATCAGCCAAGGTAAGAAGTAACTGACTCATTCTTGAGCATACGAATACCCTTGAGTCGATAAAACATAACCATCTTTTGGTTATGGTTAGTGATATGGTAAAGCTTGCATAAATATGCCCACATTTCAAATGTATAGTCTTTGCCAGAAAAGTGGGGTATAATGTGATCCCTCACTGCATCACACATGATTCTCTTTGCCTTTTTGTTCCTCTTCCTGAACTCTGCTAACAAGATGGGAGCAGTAGTAGGAGGAACAACAACATGAGCCTCAATGATATCCCATAGTTAGAGGTCCTCTAAGACAAAGACAATCCTCGCCTTCCAAGGAGACTAGTTGCTAGCTCCGACTAGCCTATCCTCCACACGCATATGAGATGTTGAAATGACTACCCACTGCACTCACTCTAATGCTACAACTGCAAAGGAACACTGCCTCACTCCTTTCAACACAGGTGTGAAAAGAGGAAGTCAAACAACAACCTCACTCCTAGCAATATAGGTGTGAAAAGAGGTCGTAAAAAATCAGCCTCGCTCCTAGAAAGTAGGTGTGAAAAGAGGCTGATAAAATGTCCACCAACTGTCCTACAACTCTCCACAAAAATTCTTCCAACAATCTGTTGCTAAACACCGTCAATGACTATCCACAAAATCTGCCCAAAAGATGTCTAGGACTGTCCAAAACTCAACAAAAATCAGCCACCGAGCTCTTATACCATGAAGATTTTTTGAGGTCCTAACAGGCAACCATCTAGGTCTATCTTTGACCTCAATATGGCTCTAATTTTTTGTTGTCACACACTTGTTTGTTGTTGTTTTATATCAGCAAACGGATCAGGAACTTCACTGATGTTTTGTTACAGTTACATAGGCCTTTTAGGTGCTCTAGCATGTAGTTTTAGTCACCAACATGTTAGCACATGCAAACTATAAAATATGTAACACACCTATAGATGTTTACTATTGAAATAAATCTGTTCTAAACACTAGAATACATGAAAATGAACACATATATTTTTGGTCAACATGACCCTGGATAAAAAAACCCCCAGGGAAAACCAGTTTGGAATATACATCTATATATGTGGAGAATAGAAGGTGGAATACAACAAGTACATGAAAAAAATGAACATGATACAATAGTAGCTTGTCTCAAGCTGCAACACAAGTCCAAGAGTGAAAGATGCACCCTGGCATGGTGCACCCTCCTCACAAGTTGTCCAATCCACTGAAATGAAGCGCCCTTGCTCCCTGAAGCTCTGGTGAAGAAACCCTTGGACAAAAACTAGTTGTTGTGTGCTACCTCTCCACTGAATCTGTCCTCAAAGAAATCTGACCACTCCAAGACCCCCTACTATAGTTGCACCCTCCTCCTCAAGTGTGCCCTCCTCCAAGCAATAACAACCACAAATAAATGAGGGTTTAAGCATCCATGAGACCTCCATGAAAGGAGGCACCCAACCTTCCCTCAACCATAACCTCCATACTCTATTCAATGCTCTCTCTCAAACTCTCCAAGTGAACATAAGAGTGAATGAGCCTCACTTGACCCTATGCACCCCTCTTGAACCTCCATAAGGAAACCTAAAACATGGATGTATGAGATCATCCCATCTCATCTATAATCAAAGGTTGAGATCATCCCATAATAATCTCACTCACAAACCCACTTTGGGTTAAGTTCCCTAAGTTCACTTAATGTCTCCTAATTCACCCACAAAGTGAATTAATAGTCATTTAGGCTAAAATGACCAAATTTCTCTTTTGATTTAAATCTCCTAAGTCAAAGTGAAATTAGACATAAAGTACAAGGCACATGGTACATAGTACTTCCCACTTGTGTTTAGAAGCTCACAAACACAAGGGGACCACTTCCCAAGGACACAAATCTCAACACTATGTACCTCCAGGATTTGAAGTTGTCAGCTCCCTCTAGCTTCTCATCAATCTTGAATCTGGTAGTCATCCTACCCCTAAATAAAAAAGTATGGATTTTGAAGATCTGATAAAGGGAAAAGATGTGTTCCACTAGGGTGCACTTGTTGGTCATATTTTCTTGTATGACAACCACTCCTATCAAGAAAAACGACTACTTTTGTCTTCTATATATGCGAATTGTCTTCTATTTAGGTCTTCTTTGATACCATGTTATAATTTTAGAAGTTATAGTTATGTTCTTTAACATTCATTAACAATTGCATGTAATAGGATCATTGAAAGATAAATAATCACAAAACACAAGATATATCCTGGGAAACCCTCGTGGGGGAGAAAACCCACCAACCAATTTTTCAGTATAGATTCCTTCAACTAGTACAATTTCATGTTATATATCTCCACAAGTAGACCAAGAACAAGATACCGAAGACAAAGAAACCAAGACCTCTTTCACTAGACCTCCTTTTCTATGCTCCAAATACACAAGAGAAGGTGAGTTGTGTGTGTATACAAATGATAGGAACTAAACCTCTATTTATACACATAACTTGACTCTCGAAAAGACGCAAACCTAAGAGGGGCCGTTTTGATTTTTACAATAAGGATAAAAATAATAATTTATTTTGAGCCTATTTATACAATAAGATTACAATAACATTCTCAAGGTTTGACCAATACAAATACAAAAGAATATATTTCGTAGTTACATCAAAATATCAACATGGTTCACATTCATTCGTTCTAACATGAATGATCTTGAAACTAGTATATAGGTTAGATTCTCCTACCTTGCATTCTACATTAATAGTTTCTTGATTCATTTGGTCGTAGGATCTCCCCCATGGAGTTGTGATGTGAATCCTTCTTTTCCATTTTAAAAAGTGTTGTAATTCAGGTGGTAGAGCCTATTGTTCACGGGTTCTCTAGTTAGAAGCTTGTTTTCCATTTTGGAACCCATGTTGAAATTTTTCATAGGCTCGAGAGTCCCTTTTTAGTCCTACCATGACTTTTCATTTAAGAAACATGACTTCTTCTCAATCAATTGTTGGTTATTACCTACATGACTCCCAACATTTTCATTTCAAGTTGTATTTCTACATCACATACCACTACTTGTGATTTTGAGCATAATGCTAGCCTCAGTTTTACATTTGTTTCTTATTGCATATGAATTCTCTTCAGTTGCTTTCCTTTTCATTTTTTTCTTATGCACCTCAGAAACCTATCCTTGGAGGAAACACTACGAAGAGTTTCCATATCCTGCACAACCTACTTTCCTATTGCATAGGTATGTTCCTTGTGCTTGGAACTAGTTTGCTTTCCTGCGACACTCTTTTTCCACTATAACATAGCATTGTTTATTCCTTTTTAGGATTTAGTAGTATGAAGAAAAAATGATCAAATATTATAAAAAGAGAGAGGGTGGAAAGAATTAAGATCTTTTCTTTTTGTTGGTAGTTGTTCTAAGTCATGTCTCCCTTGAACAAAGAACCATTTTTTGAGTTAGTAACTCAACAAGTTGGGTTTAGTATGGCCTTAGGAAGCCGAGCCTTAATTTTAGAGTTTTATTACTCCTCCAGTTGGTTACTCTTCCATTAATTATGGAGAGTTTATCGATCCCTCTTGCGTCATAGACTTATATCAATGTGCCACTTTTGTCAAATGTTTCCCAAGTCACTATTGTGTCATGATTATGTTCAAGGGATGTTTTGGCCTATGTCAACCATTTCTCATTTATCTCTTGACCATCCATGTCAACCTTCCTGGTAGTCAAATTTTTTCTCAGTATCATCAATATCCTTTTTATTTAATTGTTCCAATGTAGAAGGTATCCATTGACTTCTTGTTGGAGGGTCAACTCTTATTGACTATGAAACATTTCTTTGAGAGTTTGACCTATAGTAGCACCTTGGGCCTATTTTCATTATTGATAGGTTACCTTGCACTCAATAGATAAAATTCATTAATGGTCGTTGACTGAGTGTCTTCCCTTGTGTTCGATGTCAAGACCCCTATTCACACATTGGGATTCATGCAGTACCTTGGGTTCCATTTTTCATCATTGGTGGAATTCCTCACCTTTGTTAATAGTTTTCATTATTGATCATTGATTAGAGGGTCCCCACTGTGTGTTATTCCATCTGGTGCATATCATATACATACTCAGTGGTATGTCCTTGCAATTTTAATCCGAGTCCTTTCAAATCATTATCCTTATGTACACTAGTGTTGGATGATGGGGGATGCCTTAATTCCCTCCTTTCAATGTATCACTTCCCATTGAATTCGTCACATTTTCTCTGGGAACAAGATTTAGAGAATTCATAGTACCTTGGGTCTTGCAATCATCAGTGGCAGGTTACCTTTCTATTAACAACATAATAGATCAATGTCCCATGATAAAAAAATTCTACATTTGCTCTAAATCAACAAATATTTTCGCAGTTGCTATAATGTACTAGGTACCTTGACACCCATTATCATTATCGATGGTAAATCAATGACCGGTAATCCAACAATGTATCCCATGTTCAACCTCAAAACATTATTCATATGTTGTAGACTCACCTTTGGTGAGTTTGGTTTTGAATACCTTGGGACATTAGTAGCATCCTCTCATTGTGTTGTTTATCAAGTTGTGTAATATTGTACCACTCACCTCTATGAAATCGTTACCTTAAGGAGGATTATCTTTCCACTTCATTTCTCCAGTCATACTCCTGATGTATTATTGAGACATAGCTCCACTATGCATATGTTTGTGGCTATGATCTATCTTACATGGATCCACTGCGTATCTCTTTCGTGGCCATGCTCGCTACTTTTATATATACATGGATCCACTTTGTATTTTGTCATGGCCATGATCACTACTTCTATATATGCTTCATGGATACACAATGTATTTGATTTGGAAACCATGCTTATACACACTTGAGCATGGGTATGACCACCTTGGTAAGAGAATCAACTCATACCTTGTCTTTTGTTGCATGTACTTCCTTCATTTGATGTTTGGTGCACTCCACCTGGCCCCGCTCAACAACTTAATCCACCAAATTATGATGTATTTCAGCTATTAGTTTCCTTTTTTACCTCAAACATTAGGGGGCATTTATTATAACATATTTAGACACCTCATTTTAGCTAATATGCACTCTATTGGCCCTAATGCATCCTCTGCTTGATTTTGACTGATTGTTTCCTTTCCTAAATTTGAAAAATAAGCCTCCTTTCCATATACTCGTTGGTTTCCTTCAAAAATAGGGAAATTACTCACCTATTCCCTTAGGAAATGTGTGAGTGCATTCTCATGTGAGTAAACGAATATAAAATCAAGAAAATTACACACTCCCTCACGGAGTTTACGAGAAAATTAGTTTCATAGATTACAGGAAAAAAAAATGAATCTAGTGGAGACTCTGACTTAATAAAATCAAATTTTCCAATTCCACTATTTTAGGGTAGTTTTCCTCCAAATATTATTTTCTACACTTAGTAGTGAATAGTAAATTTGATGGACATAGGCCAGTTCCTTAAAGTCTC
>WSFP011372810.1:0-30943 GCA_009831015.1 Picea engelmannii
ATAGTGACACAAAATACACACTTGAGAGGGTTCAAGCGGATATTGAACTGGAGACATCGTTGGAAAACGATGTGTAAGTCGTCTAAATGATGGGTTCTCTTTTTGGATAGAGAAGTGAGGTCGTCCCAATAAGCAAGGATGATGCGAGCAAGATCATGAAAAACATATATCATGGCCCGTTGAAACATAGCATCGACGTTTTTTAGTACAAAAGGCATGTCGTGATAAGTGACTGTACCCTCAGGGGTAGTAAAAGTGGTTTTGTACTGATCTGCTTGATGGATTTGAATTTGATTATATCCAGAGAACCCATCCATAAAGGATAGTGCCTCGTTTCCGGCACAATCATCAATGATTTGGTCGATGAACGGGGTTGGGAAGTTGTCTTTGGGACAAGTATGGTTGAGATCATGAAATTTTGTGTAGACGCAAATAGTTCCCTATTTTTTGTTAACGGGAATGAGGTTGAAGACCCAAAAAGTATATGCAATGGGGTAAATGAACCCGACAACACGTAACTTGTCAATTTCGGCTTTGATAGCCGTATATTTGGATGGGTGAAGGGGGCATTTCTTTTGACGAACAAGGGCGACATCTGGCCAAGTGTTGATTCGATGTTTGACTATAGAAGGACTGAGGTCGGACAACTCTGTATATGACCAGGAAAAAATATCCCTGTATTCCTGAAAGAGAGCTTTGTAAGAAATGAGTTCATCAGGGGAGCATGCGGCACCAATGGTGATTTATTCTACGATTCACGGTTTAATGGAAGTGTCCATTTTGACGGTGGGGAAGATGTTGGCCATGTTGCCTTCTTCAAAATCATCTGGGGCAGGGATAGGGTTGTTGAACCAGTCTATATGCTCCGAAGGAATAAAATCCTTGGTTTCAATTGTGCACATGGAGGCTTTCATAGGAGGGTGAAAGGCCTCTTGTGAAAGAAAAAGTGTTCGATGATGGAGCACATTCATTCCATGGGAAATCAGGGGTAGTGAGTTCCTCCAGGATATCTTCGTCGTAGTGGAAAATGCGAGAATACAGGGGATCCAGGGAGGTGACAGGGTGAATTGTCAATGGGTAAATGTTATGGTCCTCAAGTGGTGAGGACGTAAACGAGATATTGTGTACAGGGTGTGAGGGACCGTTGGACATAAAGTAAATGTCTCGATATTGTGGATGGTACCTCGTTCACTCGGGGACTGACGACGAAATATATCAAATATCAGTAATGTGAGCCTTTCTGGGGGGTGACTAAGAGGGGTCTAGCTGAGACGTGTGGTGTACTGCAGCGAATGTTTGGTGAAATTGAGGTAGAGTTGGGCAATTATGAGTGTAATGGCCATATTCTGAGCATATGGCACAAGTGAATTTGGTTTGTAACCCTTTATTACGTGTGGTTGAGGACTCTATAGTAGCGGTGGATGTACTTGGTGGAGTAGTGAGCGATGGGGTTGCTCTAGGGAGATGGATAAGATTGCACAATTTGGGAAGAGTAGGACATTTGTTAGTGGGGTGCCCTTCTCGTTCACATAGTGCACAAGGAGGTTGAGCTCGGGGAGAAAGTGGAGCTATGGGATCATTCGTTCGTCGTCTTCCCCCAGTGGTAGTGGTGTTTTTTCCAGTTGGGGGCGGGGATGGTGTGGCAGGAGCCTGTACTAGGATCTGCATTAGTAATCCATATGTCTGAGGAGGGAGAGATGGTGTAGGAACCATAACGGATGAATGGAGATACCATACAGGGATGGAAAGAACCATGTTGGGAAGGGTAAGAGTAGCAACTACCTGAAATGTTTGGACTCCAGGTGGGGGTAGAAAAAGGGAATTTGGGTAATGGCTTGGGGGACTATCTCCCAAACCGGGATTTTCCCCTGGAGGGAGGGAAAATATGGGATAAGTGGTGCAGTGGGGTTCTTAGGGGATTCCTCAGGTAATAGTTCTTTGACTGGTGGAACTTTGATGTGGGGAGGGGCCTCGGTGGGAGTAGTATTGTCTCTGATATATGTTCCATTAGAAGATACTACACACACTTGTGTTGAAATAGCAGGGTGTAGGAGAGGTGGTGCTCCATGATATGCCCCCAAAAAGGATGGGTTCTTAAAAATTTCGAGACCCATGCCGATGACCGAAAATGCATCTGAGCTAGTGCGGACAAGGGGGAGAATGTTATCAATGTTGCAGAATGATTAGGCTCATAATGTGTAAGTTGGTTTATGGTGACTATTTTCCCGTTGTGGGGGAACATCATTGTTCAAAACAAAGAAGAGACTACCGCCTTCATAGCATAAAACAAGATATTGTAATCAAGTGGGTCATCGATAACTTCAATGTCGATGAGGATGGTTTTTCCCCCAAGTTCTATAGGGACATTTTGGAAGAACCCTTCGGGGGACGATGGACGACCGTCGTAAGCTCTCAGGGTGATGGTCGATGGTACTATCTCAGGTGAGTCGAGCCTTTTCCATACTACTTTGGACATGATGCATGTGGATGCACATTCATCGATGATGCACCGATAAACTGTGATGTTTCAGATCTTAACTGGTATCTGAAAAGCTACCATGGTGGGGAGGCATGGTTCTTCGCTATCTAGATCAAAGGTGATGATTCGAGTACCAGCTGGGTCGACTGCCCCCAAGGTGGAAAGCAAGGATTTCCAATGAGATGGATAGGTTTGGAGGACCTCCAATACAAACATGGTTGTAGGAGACTGTGCTAATTCGTCGACCAGACTGTAGTTATGTGTTGCCCTAGCATGAGGGTTATTTACATTCCATCGTAACGCCATACGGGGTATATGAGTATTTGGTTTAGTGTTAGGGCATGGAATCATCAATGGTTGTCCGACTGTAGCTGGAACCGCTTCTGAGGTGGTTGGGGTAGATTCAGGGGGATCACTGTATTGACAACCGCGTGTTTGCAGAAGAATATTTTCTTCGCTGGTAAGGAGGATGTTTTGATCGGCTGGATTTCCAGGTTGATTGGGACCTAGATTTTGATACTGCCCCATTTGTGGTGGGGTGGGGATTATCCCCTGTTGGGTATTCATCACACCTTGGTGTGGAATAGGGTTTTGCAAAACATCTGGCGGTGGTGGTTGCAAATAATGTTGTGGGGCCTGCTGAGGGGCAGGTGGCGCTAGAGGACGTTGCGCATTCATGGATTCTATCATACATTTGAAATCGACAATTTGGGGGCAATTTGGGGGCAATGTCCATACTCACCGCATAGAGCTCAAGGGAATTTTGTTCTGAGGTTATTGTTCTTCCCTTGTCGTGGTTGATTATTATTGGTGCCCCCTTGGGGGTTTTGGTTTCCTTGATTCTAGTTTCCCCCAGTGGGATGGTTTTGTTGGGGGTTATTTCCTCATGGTCCCAGGTTGTTATTGTTTCAGTTTTTCCCTTTCTTCTTAGCATTATTTGGTCGATGGGACGGATTTTCTGTATTCAAATGTTCAAAAGTCTGAAGTTGTTGAATGGGAGAGGGTTGAACAATGTTAACGCCGACATGTGGTTGGCCTGGTGGAGGAGAAATCTGTTGTGGCGGACCAGGAAATGGAAAATATGGATTGTTTTGTGGAGACGATCCATATGACGTGTAGGAAGTTGAAGTGCTTCCACTACTACTGAGGTTATATGTGGGGGTTGAAGGTGAACTCATACTTGATTGAGAGACTCGATGCATCATGGGTACCGGTGAGGGTCCACACAATGGTGGAGGGGGAGCAACAGGATATGACTGTTGGTGAATGGGAGGAGGGTAATAAGATGTCCCTCCATATGGTTGTGGATATTGATGTGCACCATAAGTGGGTGACGGGTGGCTGTAAGGGTTGAGATGGGTCATATACCCAATCAACCAATCTGCAGTGTGGGACATCCCAGGTTTGTCCTGGACAAATGGTATAGGCCTGGGTGCATCAGGTAATAATCTGTACAAGTAACCTGATTGTGCAAAGATGAGGTCAAACTGTTGGGACTTGCTGATGACCTCCTCTTTTGATTGACAAAAAGTGGATGCTACATCCTCGGAAATAACAGAGACGGGTGATTTGAGAAACCAATCGAGACATTGTTCTTTGGTGGTTTCTGCTTTACACAAACTGTGTCGCCAACGCCATTCATGGATGTGGTCGACTATATGGATAGCAGTGGTTTGTTTGAACTCAGAGAGAATTTCTAAGCCGATATTATGATGAACTGGTAGTTGGAAAAATGACAAAAAGGCCTTGGCCAATGATTCAAAGGTCACATGGGACCCTGATTTTTTGTCCACATACCATTTGGCTGATGATCCCATAAGAGTTATTTGAAATAACTTCAAGCGGATGGAATCATCCATAATGTTGTTTGAAGAGCACCGTAAGTGAAATTTCATGACATGGTTGGCGGGATCTTCCCCTGGTTTTCCTTCAAACTTTGGAATATCTGAAGGTAGTTTGGTAGGCATATTGGGCCATGTAGGGTCATGTAAAATGGGATCATTCGTGAGTTTGGTTAAATAAAGAATGTTGAGGGATGCCAAGTATGACATAGGAAGATTTGGCGGAGGATTAGCTCCAGCCATTGTGTGAGTAGGTAATGGACATGTCCCTTGAGAGGGATTTGTTGGGTTTGTACTTCCTCCTTGGGAAGAAGTTTGACCCCCACCTCCTTGTGAAGGAGAACTAATGGATGGATGGCCTTGGGTATTGGACCCAAGCAAAGTGGAACCAAGTAAAGTTGATCCCAAAACAATAGCACTCACAAGGGTGTGAGATGGTTGAGTCCATGAGTTGGAAAGACTAGGGACTCCTCCTAGAATAAGAGGGAGATTCTGCAAGCATCTGGAACGATGGGGATTCTGTGGTTCCGTTATGGTTTCCGACTAGCAAAAGTGAATGTGTGCAAATGGTGACAACAGAGAAATAAATGAACAAGATCTTTGTATATTTTTGACCTTCACAAGATAGTATAACTCACAATTGCATGTAATCAAATGAACATCATACATAAATCAACTGTAAAAATGAACAAGCATGTGGATAGGTGGATTTTGTCCGCATGGTGGAACAATAAAAACAAATGCTTGTGTCCTAAAAGACGTATCATCATTCCTATCAATTCAACACTGGGTCTTCCAATAGCACTCAACAGTGGGGTCTGAAGCCACCGGAAGAGGAACTAGTGAATGTTGAAGTAATCAGTTATAATGAGGGGCAGAGGGTGCATATCTCGAAAAAGATGGCAATATTTCCCAATAGCCACACAAAATTTGATCAAGGTGCGATTGCAGCCCACAATCGCCACCTGGGTGGATATCCTAGTTTTGGCCACTAAGTACCTCGGTCAAAGTGCGACATTTAGATTTTCGGCCTTAGAAATGGGTTACGGGCTCGATTCCCTCACAAGAGTTGGGTGACTCAAGGAGGGATGCACAGAACAACCAGACCTCAGCCTTCGACCCTTCATGGGTATCTCCCGACCTTATGGTGTAGGAGCACTTGACTTGGAGGATTTGAAATTTCTCTATTTCTCAACTTCTATTGTTTGAAAATGTGAGACCCTGATAATGGGGGGTTATTTGGATGCCTACCCCCGAGATCCTACCTAGACTAAAAAAATTCTTTTGGCACCTCCTGTGGAGGAAATTTTAGTGTGTTTTAGAAAAAAAAAAATAGATGTGATGGGCTGAGAGATTGGGGTCATGGACCAACCTCGTTTGAATTAATTGGTGTGGATAATTTCCAAAGAAGTAGTCAGATCTTTCAGAATTCCTTTGGAGAAAGCCTACTTCGACCTCCACTATTCTAATAGAAATTATGTGTGTGAGGAGTGGCTTTGCGTGCAAGAAAGTGACAAGTGTGCAAAGATTTTTAATAAGTTAAGTGTGAGATTGCAGCATGTGGACTTCTTGTGGTCCTTACAAATATTCTTACCTAGCTTACTATGTGTCTTTGGCACAACCTTGCGGAATATTTAAAGCCCTAAAGAACTAGCAATGTGGACATATGGGTCCTTACAAATCCTTTAAACTCCATAAAATGTTGTCTATACTAAGAAAGCTTTGAAACTATCCTAGAATTGTATATATGTGGGCATGTATGGGCCCGTTACTTTGATATTTAAACTTCCCTAGATTGTGATCTAAACTAAGAAAGTTTTTTAGAAACTATCATAAGATTGCAAACATGTGGGAATGTATGGGCCCTTACAAAGCTTTAAGATGGTTTCAAAAACTAAGAGGAACTCTAGGGGGGCTTTGTCCTCTCCTAAATGATTTGTTAAGGGAGATAAAATATTCTTTTAACCACCTTTCTGATTCCCGAGATCACATAAGGATGCGGGGGAAGACCATACTTGAGGGTTAAAATTAAATTCTAGTCCCAATTTAGGTGATTGTGTATGAAAGCAATAATTTCAACTTAAAATTTTAAAAGCCAAATGAGCCATCCATGTAGCAACAAAGAAAAAGAGGAGAATAATGATTTTTAACCCTAAGTGCCTATGTTAGCTAACCTTTCTTATTGGAAATGATTCTAAGTGGAGTGTAGTTTCCTTACAAAGTGCAGGAAAATAAAAATCTGAAGGCTAGGGGCTCTCAAACCATTCATAAAAACCCTTACAATTTGAAAAATTGGACTTATGCGTGATTCATAGTTCTGACAGGTGCGCAGAGGGCGCACAATGCGCAAAGTAATGAATCTTGTTCCGTGCACAGTGCCCAAAATGCGCGTCTATGGGCATGAAAATCTGTGCACTTCCTGTCATGCGTTGAGGGATAAATTTCCATGTGAAATACTCCTTCCTCAGCTCTGAATTTTGATTTTGGCAGGTTGGTCTAGGCCGGTTTTGGTACCTGCAAGTCAAAACAATCAAAATGAAGTGCTCTCAAGGCTCAAATAGGGAGAAATTTGATACCGATCCCTAGTATGGTCGCCAATATGTTGTGTTGGTTTTGTCACTTGGGTGAGCAAAAACACAACACTTGCATGTTTAGATAAGCCTGCTAAACAAGACAGAAGTTTGTGAGTGGGTTAGATGAACTAAACACACATGAAAACAAAGAAATACAATTAAAAACAACTAAGAAATAAATGTTAGAAAACTTGAGAAACTTATAACCATGAAAATAAAAAAATGACCAACATATTGCTACCAATGGATCAATAAATTAGTAGGCAAAACATCGTAGAGAAAGGTAGGACTTATGAGTCCCCTCTTCCTCCTTGGGAGGGCTCTTGAGTTCCCTAATTGAGAGCTCTTCTCTTCATACAATGGAAGAAATGAAAAATGGTGAAGAAAAACAATGCCTATTCCCTCAAGAGGTGAGTGGAATGGCCTATTGCAATGGTGCTTGAAGGCTTCAAAGAGAAAAGAAGATTCTCAAAGAAGAATTGTTGCAGCATAACAATATGTTGAAGATCTTGTTTTCTTAGCACACCCATGGCTCTTATTTATAGCATCCATTCATGAAAAAATGTAATTGGTTCATAGTGTGAACAAGGGGTCTTTTAGGGCACCCACTAGCCCTTGACTAGCCTCCAAGCTAGATTTTGCTTAGATATGAGTGTCAAATCGTGTTGGGGTCGGACTAGAAGTGGTTGAGCGGCCGACAAGATCCATAATTGCGTTGTTCATAGAAATGTGCGGCTTTTGTCGTAGACAGTCGCGCATTTTGCACGTTGATGTCTGTGTTAACCTGCACATTATGCGCACTGTGCACGCGTTTCCTTTGGTGAATCTACGCACTTTGATTTTTGACCCAATTATATATTTTTTGCCTTGTGATGGACTTTAGTGCTATATATGGACTAATTGTTGTTAGCATTGATGTTTTTCTTCAATCATTGTGTGCAATGTTGTGGGCGATTTTTTAGTGATAACAATTATTACAACCAAAAATTTAAAATCAATCTCGAAATGAAGAGGTGTTATTACAAGTGACATCTTTTTTTTTAGGTTAAAATCACAACTTGTTTGAAATCATGAACATAATCACTGATATCGTTACAACAAAAATTTTAAAATCAAATTTCAAATCAAAAAGAATTATTATCAATAGAACTTCTTTATTTTAGATTAAAATTAAAACATCCTTTTAAAAACATTGTCTAAAACAATAACTCGGTAATAAACAAAATCATTAAAAACACAAAATGCAGCGATGACATTTATATGTCCAAGCGTCAAGCACTGCCGCACCGCTGGAATAGTGCTCTGATCACCACGCCACGCCACACCACACCACACCACGCTGGAAACGACCGCTACTTGTCATCCACTCCACGTTGGACACATCCACTACTTGTCATCATCGACCCTAAAAGCACTGAAAGAATGTATGGCAACTCGTGTCGCTGCAAGAACATGTGGCGCTAGTTTGGTGGCAATGGCATTGGCTAAACGTTCTACCTTTTGGGTTTTTTGGCCAGAATCCGTCCATGTAAATTTGGACAAAATCACTATTTTCTGTAGTTTAAATTGCATTTATGAATGCATAAATGGATTTAGCGTGATGAAAAACCTCTGAGGCACTTGGATTATACAAACTTAACCACTCAAATCTACATATCCAACCATTCATCACCGAATTTCAAGCAAAATCAGACAGAAAAAGTTACCAGAAAACAACCAAAAGATAGAACGTTTAGACTACAACGGTGGCAATTATTCGACATAAGGAAATGTCGGTAATTTGCCGGACAATTTTACGTCACGTCTCGATTGTGTTAACGTCCCTTCGAGAAGACTGTTTCGGGTCAAGTGTTGATGTCGAATATACGACGACGAGGACTGATTTGACCGGTAAGCCAAGACCAGTGGAGGCAACTCAAAACAAGTAACCGAAAACGTGTATACCAACGTGTCTCGTACACTACGAGCGTACATACATTTCCGACAGAGTATGGCCGTGTTTGGTGTTATATCATTTGCACCGTATAACCTGACGTGCTTCGTTGTTGTTGTTGGCGGCATTCGGTGGGATGATTCATTTTTATTACAGGAGTCGATGGAAAAAAATCTAAGTCTTAAAACTATAGATCCTAGAAAACCTTATCAATGCTTTACAACATCTATATTTTTATAATATTGTTTTTTCACATGAAATTATGAGACTGACGAAAAAAAATACTGAACTCTTTATAAAATAAATATTTTAATCATAATAAAACAACATTTAGAAAAGCAAAATATAGGTAAATCTTCCGCATTTCATATGGACATAACATAAAAGATTTATTTATTACAGTTACACAAATTAAATATAAGTTTATAGATAATATTAAAAATATTTTTATTTTTAATCATCATCTTCAATATATCATTATAATGTAAAAAATAAAATTTATAGTTAATTTATAAACTATTTGGGACTCGTGATTAATTTGTATTTGTTTTCTTTGGTAATTTACGTCATGGTAATCAATATCTTTTGTGAGACATTATGTCAGCGAAGTTGACATGGCATCCACATCATCTACATCATCTTAAAGTAGCTGACCTCAACATATCTTAGTGACAATTATTAGGAGTAGGTTAATTAGGGAGCAAATAGACATGTTTTTCAAGTAAAAATGTTTAATTAGGGAGCAAATACACGTTTCCAGTTCCTTGTTTCGAGTTACTTTCACCGGATGCCGCCCAAAGGCCCTGGTTGGCTTACCAGTCAAAGCAGGTCGTGTCCGTCGTATATTCGACAACAACACTTGACCCGAAGCTGTCTTCTCGAAGGCATGTCAACACAATCGATACGCGACGTAAAATTGTCCGGCAAACGACGGAGATTTCCTTGTGTCTAGTAATTGCCACCAAATTTGTCCCACATGTTCTTACATAGGCTCCACACATTCATGAGGCTGGAGTGAGGCCGGTTTAAATTCATGGTGTGGGAGGAGGGAAGGTGCATGGCCAATGATCTGGAATTATGTTTATGTTTTACTTAGACACTTGTAATCTACTAATATTTTCACTTGGACACTTGTAATCTACTAATATTTTATCATGGAGAAAAACAAATTATAATAATTATAGCAAATAAAAAAAAATATTATATATCTATTAAATAGAAATAAAAATATATGAAAGAGAAATAAAAAATTTACATATAAAAATGTTATATAATTTTTTTTTTAAATGAGAAATACTATATTTTTATATAAAAAAAAATTTAAAATGAGAAATACTATTTTATGTATATATAAAGAAATGTTATTATATATATGTGTGTGTTTTACAATAATCAAAATTTTGTTTTTACATATTTTTATCTACATAAGTTTTTAATTTTGTATTTGTAATTATTTTTAATCATTTTTAAATAATAAAAAAATTATATTTGGATGGATTTGAATTTTTTGTATGGTCAATAAATTTAGAGTTAAAATAAATTTAGACTGATTAGAAATAGAAATGTAAATAAAAATATCTTATATATATGAAAGAGAACTAAGATTAAAAAAATGAGAGATAATAATTTATGTATATATAGAGAAATGTTATAATAATAATAATCATCAAAAATTGATTTATATTTATATCTACATAAGTTTTTAGTATCTTTAATCCATTTTAAAAAATAAAAAAATTGTATCTCTATGGATTTTTATTTTTTTTTGTTAAATGTTGGATAGATTTCTAGTTAAAACAAATTTAGACTTATTATATGAAGAATCATAAAGTTGTAGTTGTTTTAAAGGTAATGGGGTAGTTGTTTCAAATCTAGAGGGGGTAGGGTATGTATACCTTCTTAGATTTTATTAGTCAAATCCTTGGACGGAGTGGATCCCTTGTCCCACAAACAAGGGGTCTCATACACCAATTTAGTAACCTTAAAAATAGATTATTATTATTATTATTGTGATTTTTTTGAAACATTAATAATGTCTTTTTTTTTTCTTTTAATTTTGGATAGTTTTTTTTTTATAGTAAAAAAACTATTTTTTTTTTATCTTTTGTAAATTTTGATGAAATTGACATAAAAAAAACTAAGCTAAACATCCCTCATAATATCATCCTCTTAATTTGAGAAGACCTCAATCCAATTGTCAACTTAAGACATTTAGACTCTCTCTCCCAATTGAGAGAGAACATAAGTGGAAGTTATGCATTAAAAAACTTTGAAAACTTTAACAATTTGATTGAGCCACTTTGATCATGCATAACTAATAAATCAAACTATGAAAAGTTACGTGTCATTTGGACGATCTCATAGTTGAGAGAGCGCACCATAATAAAAATGAAACAAATACATTGTGAATGGAAATAAACAAGTATTTTAGATCTGGAGTAGTTGAAGGTGTTGTCTAAAAATGAAACAAATACATTGTGAATGGAAATAATCAAATACATTGTGGATGGAAATATTTTAGTATTTTAAATGTTTAAGGTGTTGTTTAACAATTTTATGAAATACATTGTGGATGGAAATATTTTAGTATTTTAAATGTTTAAGATGTTGTTTAACAAATTTATGAAATGGTTTTTTTTGAATTTGACAATTTTTTTGAATACTCCAAATATACAGAAATAATCATTCTAATAAGAGGATTTAATAATTTTTGTCGAAATGAAAAAAAAATATACAGAAATAATCATTCTAATAGGAGGATTTAACATTTTTTGTCGAAATGGAAAGAAAACAAAAAATATATATGCAGAAATAATCATTCTAATAGGAAGATTTAACATTTTTTGTCGAAATGAAAAGAGAAAAAAAGAGACTGAAAAGAAAACAATGATCCCACTCCCTACGTGCCTGTCATCCCAAGCTATAGCACTAATCTCAAAACCAATTTGATAAATGAATAACAGCATTCCAAAAATTGTTTATGAAATATAATTTTCTCGTGTGCCAACATCGCTCTAGCCCTGCTGCTCTTTTACCTGGCCGTTATTTTTCACAGGTATCTCGTAATATTAGATGGGAGAAGGCGATTAGATTGGGTTGATGGATCAGATTGGGAGTTAGAATTTTTTTGAGTATTTCAAGAGTGAAAAATAACTTTAAATTTTTTTTTGGGAGGATAACAATTATTTACACAACCAACTAAACTAAATTTAATTGACAAAAATAATAATATATAGATTAAAAATTTATTAAAAAAATTAACACCATTAAAAATTAAATCATATCAATGATTAAAATAATAGTCTAAAGAATAAAAAACATTAATTAATAAATCAATAGTCTAAATGTTCTATTTTTTAGTATTTTTATCAACATATAATTTAAACAACAAAAAATGGTGATTTCACCCAGATTTTTTTCAGAATTTCAATAAAAAAATTCAAAAAATAAATATTTAAACAACTTCATTAATAAATATAAACATATCAATATAAACATTAATTTTGAAATTTGAAATCCAACATTACTTATCAAACAAAAAAACTATTCAATTTATATTCATTTAAACTAATAGTTAAAAAAACAAAAGTAACTTGAAATAAAACACAAATATAAATAAAAATATAAAAACATAAATACAACCAATAAATAAAAATATAAAAAAAAAAAAACGGAAAATATAAAATTTTTAATTAAGCGTGTGATTATTTTAAGTAGCAAGTGTAATTGTACGAAGAGAGTCCAAATTTTGGTGAATTTCATATTATGAAGTGTGTTTGTGAGAATATCTCATGCACGTGAGAACATGGTGTGGATATTCCTAAACAACTAGAGAATCTCTCAAAACAAGAGGATTATCATATTTATAAAGATTCAACTATTATATTGTTCGTAATTTCAGAGTAGTTGGTATTGTGATGTCATTTAGGGATACAATAAAAAACAAATATAGTGGAGTATGTTAAGGAGATGTTGATGGTGGAGATTACAACTAGAAGGTTACGTATCTACATTCATTATATGAAAAAGATGATATGATTTGTAGATTTAATGGGTATTGATCTCTTACATCAGTTTGTTCCAATGGGTCCACACGATTTGGATAAAGAAATGTGAGATATCTGAGTGTTTGAGGAGGGTCCCCGCTTTTGGGGAAGTTCATAACCCTTTGGTTTTCAGATTTTAATCCTAACACTATGTTCATTAACAAAATTCCACTTTGGGTTCGTCTTCTCAATTTTCCATCAAATTTATGGTATTTATTAGTTTTTTAGGACACTATGAATACTTTGGGCACTTACATAGAATCATATATTGAGAGAGTTGTGGCGTGTTTATGTACATATGCACACATTTGTGTTGAGATAGACCTGAGTAAGGGTCTTTTGGACAAAATGATTATCCAATGGAAAAAATTAAATACACACGGGTCTTGGATTATGAGATTAAGAGAATACAACATTCAATTGCAGGATTTGTCATCTTCTATGACATTTACAAGCTACTTCTTGTTGAATTTTAATGCTTATCTCAAGCACATGTAGTTTCTTTCAATTTAGCATGAATTTGAACCATAAACAATGTTACTACACTAGTTGCAGTAACCAAGATCACAAGAAGAATAACCATGCACAAGAACACAAGAAGTTATCCTAGGAAAACCCTTCTCAATCAAGGGAAAAACACAACAATCATTTGCTATAGAGTCAAGAGAAGATCCCCCACACCATAAACCCTAGAGCACACAAGAAGGTGCTTCTATGACCTAGAAAACTTGCGCATAAGAGGAGTGCGCACTTCGGTCGCACAAGTAGCTTGAGAGAATGTTACAATAAAGTGTGAGAGAGTGATCCACAATGGGGATCTACTCTCTTATATATACAAGACCTAGCAAAACAATATGTGTGTCCATTGGCAGGGCTGACCTGTACAACTAAATAATTTAATTAATCTTTACACAATATTAATTATCTTTACATGGTGGGGTTGACTTGTACCCTTTACACAATTAGGGTTACGCAATAAATCTTACTCTTAGACAATATAGAAAGGATCTCTCTCATCCTCTAGTGCTCATCCACTAGGGACACGTCCACCTGTGCTCAACCACATGGACGTCACTCTCAATAGATCAACTCAACTAAGTCCATAAGAGTACCATCTGGAGAGCCATCTCAAGTCGACTCAACTAAATCCATAGGAGTCTGACATGAGACCATCTCAATTAATCTCAACTTAGTTCGAAGGAGCATGACAAGAGACCACACACATCATCTCAACTCAGTCCAGAGGAGTATGACACAACCATCACATGGGCTCTCTCACATATCGTCTCAATTCAGTCCAGAGGAGAATGACCTGGAGAATGTCTCATGAAGCTGCAATCAACAACACTCCCTCTCATCTAGGGAGGCATTCTCCACCACACCAAGTCTCTCACGGAAGTACTCGAACTTTGTCCTGGCAAGCGGTTTGGTGAAGACATCTGCAACTTCCTTGTGTGTAGAAAGGTATTGCACATGTATTTCTTTCCTCTGCACCATATCTCTGATGTAATGGTATTTGATATCAATGTGTTTCGATTTATCGTGAAACACAGGATTCTCGAAGAGCTTCACACAAATCTGGTTATCACAGTGGATAACGGTGGAATTCATCTCATGCCCAAATAAGTATGCAAGTAGCTTGCGAAGCCACACTGCTTCGTGGAATGCCACACATAATGCAATGTACTCTACTTTTGCAGTGCTCAAAGCCACATAAGTCTGTTTCCTACTGCACCAGGAAACCATGACAGATCCCTAAGTAAAACAACAACCAGATGTGCTCTTTCGGTCCACTGCGATCCCTCCCCAATATACATGGGCATATCCCTGCAATATCATGTCTACACTAGAGACATATCTCAGGCCATAACCAATTGTGCCTCATAAATATCTCAACACATGCTTCGTTGCTATCCAGTGTGTCTGTTTCGACTGACTGAGTACACTCACTGCATAGCATATATCAGGTTTGGTGTTAACCAAATACATCAATGATCCAATTAGCTATATGTAAATATGTGGATCAATCTCGCCTGAATTAGAAGAATCCTCGTTCATTTTCATCAAAGTCATCACCATCGGTGTAGGCATGGATCTACAGTTTGTCATCCTGAATTTCTTCAATATCTCAATTGTGTATTTCCTCTGACTCGGGAGAATATCATCAGTCCTCTGCCACACTTCTAGTCCCAAGAAGTAGTGCATCATACTAAGGTCCTTCATCTCGAATTAAGAAGTTGATGCACGCTTGCATTAAAAAACAAAGCTTTATGAACCGGTGAGGAATAATTCATCAACATATAGGACCAAAATCAAGCACTCGTCACCAAAAATGTTGTAGTATAGGTTGGGATCAGTAACACTCTTGTTGAAGCCCAAACTCATCAAGTATCCATCAATATTTTCATACCATGCTCTAGGTGCCTGTTTTAGTCCATAGAGGGCTTTCTTCAATCTGCACACATGAGACTCCTTCTCATGTATCAAAAATCCATTTGGCTACCAGATGTAAACTTCTTCCTCAATCTCACCATTGAGAAAGGTTGTCTCCACATCCATATGATGTAGTCTCCAACCCATGGATTGATCCAAGTGGATATTGGTGGCCACCCACCTATTCCAATTGGCTCCTCTAGTCCGTTTTTTTTGTTCAACACGTTCTTCTGTACTTCTTTGTAATCGTGGGTTCTACACTTATGGGGTTGTCTTAAGCCCTACACATCCTCCAAGTGGATATTGGTGGCCTCTCGCCTAATCCAAATGGATTATTTTGTATGTTTTCATATCATCACATCTTGTTGTACTTCCAGGGCCATTTTGGGGCCCTAAACATTGTTTTTTTGGCTCGCCACAGTCAAAATGTAGACAGTGTCAAAGTTTGACTATGGAATGTGTAGTTCTCTAAAAGACCTTTCCAAAGGGCTATCACGCGCCTAAAACAGAGTTCGTATGCAAAATTTACGACCCCGGGAAGTTGAGGTACCAACTTACCCATAGGGGCCCACATGAATTTTGGCGTTTCACCTTCTAGGGTTAGGTTTTTTGGATGTCTAGGGTTTTGGAATTCATGAGTAATATCAAAAAGGCCTATGGAGCCTCATTGTAATCATTCTGCTCAAACGGATGCACGTAATAGCCACATCTCTTCTCAAAGATAGCTACCACCATTCGAGCAAGTGTTTAAGTTCTGCAGTTTTACAATTTCAACCTATTTCATTTATTTAATAGAAGATATTGTTCACTGGATATCTATGTTATTCTTCATATCTCTATGTTTATTGTATTCAATCTGTAATCAATTCATTCTGCTCCTAAATATGGATCAGTGGTATCAGAGCAGTTTGCTCTTCATTTATTTTTCTTCGTGCATGTCCTCGACCAAATATGGGTACACGAAGTTGGGACTCAAAACAATCGATTTGTTGTAAGATCAGTAGCATTGAGCCTGACAACAACCCATGGGGGACAAAAAGAAATATGATGGAGTAGGATATTCTATTAAAATGTTCCTTGAGGAAGCCCTCGCACGACAAAGGAACAAAATGATGGACAACTTTTCATATATCCTTTGACGACTGCCAACAAGAGAAGCATCTTCATCAAGCAGCCATGCAACCCCCCTCAAGGTATAGGTAAATTTTGATACTTCATTATTTGAAGTACTAATAGATGCGGATGTTGTAGATAAATGGTTGAATCTACTCGAAGGGTATTTTTTGGTCCATAATTTTTCCGATAGGGAAAAGATTACTTTTTCACTCCTCAAGGTCGTCCCCCATGTTAAGGACTGGTGGGATACTTACTTTGAGAAAAGGGTCATAGAGGAATCTGCAATATTTGTGGTGGCCCCTACATGGATTCCTTCTAGGATGCCACTAAAGAAAAATGCTACCTTGTTGGAAGCTACGAGGACCAATATACCAGATGGACCACCCTAGGTCAAGAAAGGGACCAGACAGTACCATATTTCACCAATATTTTCCATACCCTGCGCACCAAATTAGGTATCAAATAATCTAAGTGCCATCTGGTGCTCAAATACCACGGTTTTTTGTATAGATACATTCAAACATGAATGGAGTTTCTGGGCATCGCCTCATTGGGAATGAATTATAGATATACTGTCAAGATCGAGCAAAAATTTAAGCATGAGAGGTGAGAGTTTGGATCTGCAAACTCCTCACAGTTGAAGTAGGGCAAAGGCGGACCCAACCCACACAACAAGGGACCAAGTCAAGATGGTCAATCTCAGGACAACCAGTCCAAGCTGCAACACATGAAGGGAAATGAGAAGATGAAGAAGGACACGGTAAAATGGTGTGAGTACTATAAAATCCCTTGGCACAACACTGAAGAATGTTGCTCCAAGTAGTTACTCATGGTCGAGCTGAAGGCTTCCAAGTCAAAGGTGGACTATGATTCTAAATCAAATCCCGAGGGATGGAAGTGGACTATCGATGTTGAACCCAATGCCACTATCGCTACCACCAAAATCCGGCCAAGAGAACCAGAAGAACCAGAGGAAGGGGAACGCCTCTTTCACACACATATGTGGGTAAAGGGGGATCTGCTTCATTTCATTGTCAATAGCGGTAGTCAGAAGAACTTGATTTCAATAGAGGTCGTCAAGCGGCTGGACCTGCCAATGAAACCACACCCACAACACTACACCATCAGTTGGATTCGCCAAGGAAGAGATCTTTGTGCCAGTCAATAGTATCATCTACCCTATGACATCAAGCCTTTCAAAGACGAGGTATTGTGTGATATTTCTCCCCTTGAAGTTTGTGATGTTATTTTAGGACAACCATATTTGTGGAAGTGTCATGTTGTGTATGAGTCTAGACCCCGCAGTTATATTATTACTTTGGGTAGACAATTGTACAAGATACCAGAGGTAGCGCCTCCTATCGCTATTTCTTTAATCTCTATTAAGCAATGCAATAAGTTCATTTCACAGACAGGGAAGTCTGTCTTCCTTGTGATCCGTGCTCACAGTAAGCAGAAGGTCCTCGCCACATCTGTGGCCTCTACATATAGCCTCTCTTGACAGCAAAAGAAAGTGGACAAGATCGTGGAAGAATACAGAGACATCTTCTCCTCACCCACCGGGGTACCGACGCACTACCAAATCAAGCATCCAATTGATCTGACCCCCGGTGCACCTCTACCTAATGGACCAGTCTATCGTCACTCTCTAATGGAGAATGACGAAATCAGGTGGCAGATCCAAGAGATTCTTCAAAAGGGGTACATCAGAACCAACTCCTCCCCTTGCGGAAGCCCAATTGTACTGGTGCAGAAGAAGGACATGACTTGGCGACTCTGCATTGATTACAAAGCCATAAACAAAATCACAGTTAGGAACCGGTACCCAATTCCCAAGATTGATGACCTTCTTAACCAACTCAAGGGGGAAAAGTTCTTCAACAAGATTGACCTAAACTCTGGCTACCACCAGGTTCCCATCGAACCAACTGTTGTATGGAAGACGACCTTCAAATCTAAAGAAGGTCCCTTCGAATGGTTGGCCATGCCCTCTGGCCTAACAAATGCACCAACCACTTTCACGAGGTTGATGGATGATGTATTGTGACCCTTCACCAACTCCTTTGTGGTGGTATATTTGGATGACATCCTCATCTTCAACAGAACTTGGGAGGAGCACATGTGACATATTCAGTAGGTTTTAAGCACTCGGTGGCAGCACAAGATATATGCTAACTTAGAAAAATTCTCTTTTGGCATGAACATGGTCCAATACTTGGGCTACATTGTTGATGAACATGGGGTACATGTTGATCTAGCTAAGATCTAAGTCATTTGTGACTGGCCAGCCCCGACCACACTAACTGAGCTCCAGAGCTTCTTGGGACTGGTCAACTTCTACCGACGGTTCGTGTTGGGATTCTCCCATATTGCATGGTCCCTCAACCAGGTGACCAAGGGCGGTGGTAGGGAAAATTTTGTGTTGGGGAAGGAATAACAACGAGCATTCGATGATCTGAATCATCTCTTGTGCTCAGCTCCAGTACTGTCCTTGCCCGATCTGCAACAATTGTTCGATATTGAGACTGATGCATCTGACTATGCTGTAGGCGCAGTTCTCACTCAACATGGCCATCCAGTGGCATACCTTAGTGAGACTCTCTCAGATACTGTCTGGAAATACCCCACCTATGACAAGGAAATGTGTTCCATTGTACAATCCTGTCGTCAATGGAAGCATTGCATTCTAGGAAAGGAGACGATCATCCACACTGATCACAAGCCTCTACAATTCATACAGACACAGGGAAAATTGTAGAACGACCACCATCAGAAGTGGTCCACCTACCTGCAGCAGTTTCATCTCAACATCAAGTATAAGACAGGGATCTCAAATCGTGTCATTGGCTGCCTCAGTCAACCTCCTGTGGATACACTCACCATTGTGCTCCATTCCTATGGAAATGAGGCATCTGAGTGGCCCCAACTTTATCAACAAGATTCAGACTTCGCCACCACCTATCAACTCTTGGGTACATGCACGACTGTCATTGATTTTCACATTCAGGATAGACTATTATGCCATCTGGGCCATCTCTGTGTTCCTGTAAGCGAGTGTGCAAAAATGATCTGGGAAGCCCACTACAGTCGGATGGAAAGACATTTTGGCGTGGAGAAAACTATGGTCGTTCTTCAGAAACATTTTTATTGGCCAAAACTTCGACAGGATGTCAGCAAGTATATCAGATATTGCATTGTTTGTGCCATTGCCAAGCCATCCATAAAGAAGCAAGGCTTATACACCCCTCTTCCTACTCCCAAGAATCCTTGGGAATCCATCTCAATGGATTACATGTTTGGCCTTCCATCCACCAAGCAAGGAAATGACTGTGTATTTGTGGTCGTTGATTTGTTTTCGAAGATGGCCATCCTCACAGTCTACAAGAAGAATATCACAGCGGCATATACTACCAATTTGTTCTTCGAACGAGTGTGGGTCCATTTTGGGATCATTGTTGGACACCAAGCTCACTAAATCCACTTCTTTCCACCCCCAAACAAACGGCCAAACAAAGGTTGTCAATCAGATTATTGTGCACATCCTGCGCATGTACAACTCTAAGCATCCATGTACATGGGATGAGAGACTCCCTTATGTTCAACACAGTTACAACAGGGCTCTCCATAGCTCCACCAACAATAGCCCATTTCAGGTGGGGTTGGGATTCCAATCCTTGGGTCCCATGGATGTTGCACTACCTCTTTCCACCACACAGACAAACTCTTCCCATGTTCAGTCGGAGACCGACAAAGCCACCGGATTCATTGAGTGGATTCAACACTTCCACCAACAGGTTGAGGATATTTTTCAAAAATCCAATGCTAAGTACAAGTAGGGCCGTACCACACCAGTTTCAGGTTGGCGACAAAGTCTGGTTACATTAGCAGAAGGAGCGTCTCACGGGGCCCCATCAAAAGCTTCGCCCACTTCGCTATGGGACTTACACTATCATCAAGGCTATGGGTAGCAATGATTTTGAGCTCAACACTCCACCTTTCCTTGGCATGCACTCGGTGTTCAATGTGGACATCCTTCGGCCATATTTTCCACCATTATTGGACACCTCAAATATTGCAGAACAACTGAAACCAACAGAGATCAACCCTAACTACATGGAACAAGCATCCATTGATCATATAGTGGACACACAGGTCAAGGGAACTCACCAATAGAGGATCTAGATTTATCGGGTTGTTAAGGCAAGACAACTCCTACACCAAGGCAAGTGGCTCACCCGGGGCCAATTCCAGCAGAAGTTTTCTCAACTGATGGGGGAAATCAATGCAATGGAGACCATTGCTTCCTAAGGGGGGAGGATTGATCCAGGTGGATATTGGTGGCCACTCACCTATTCCAACTGGCTCCTCTTGTCCATTTGTTTGGGGAGGATTGATCCAAGTGGATATTGGTGGCCACCCACCTATTCCAACTGGCTCCTCTTGTCTGTTTTTTTGTTCAACATGTTCTTCTGTACTTCTTTGTAATCGTGGGTTCTACACTTCTGGAGCTATCTGAAGCCCTGGACATCCTCTAGGTGGATACTGGTGGCCTCTCTCCTAATCCAACTGGTTGTTTTTGTATGTTTTCATGTCAACACATCTTGTTGTACTTCCAGGGCCATTTTGGGGCCCTAAACATTTTTTTTTGGCTCGCCATAGTCAAACTGTAGACTGAATCAGAGTTTAATAGTGGAATGTGTAGTCTCTGAAAGACCTTTCCAATGGGATATCACACGCCTAAAAAAGAGGTCGTATGCAAAAGTTACGACCCCGTGAAGTTGAGGTACCAACTTACCCATAGGGGCCCACATGACTCTTGGTGTTTCACCTTCTAGGGTTAGGTTTTTGGATGTCTATTGTTTTGGAATTCATGAGTAATATCAAAAAGGCCTCTAGAGCCTCATTGTAATCATTTTTCTCAGACAGATGCGCATAGAAGCCACATATCTTATCAGAGATCACTACCACCATTCGAGCAAGTGTTTCAGTTCTGCAATTTTACAGTTTCAACCTATTTCATTTATTTAATAGAAGATATTGTTCACTGGATATCTGTGTTATTCTTCATATCTCTGTGTTTATTGTATTCATTCTGTAATCAGTTCATTCCGATCCTAAATCCGGATCATGGATGATGCAAGGGAAATAATCATGCGGATGGAAGTGTATCGGGCAACAAGAGCAAATGTCTCCTCATAATATATGCCCTCCACCTGAGAGAATCCTTTAGCCACAAATCTTGCTTTGTACTTCTCAACACTTCCATCAGTTGCATGTTTGATCTTATAGATCCACTTGGAAGTCACTACAGACTTCCCTTCCTGATCCAGGTGGATATCGGTGGCCAACCACCTTTTCCAGCTGGCTCAAAACAACTTTCTGGCAATTTTGGCAATTTACTGTTTTTAGCAGTTTTTCAGGTCCTGAACTTCCGGAGCCGTTTTGAGGCCCTAAACGACATTTTTTTGGGTATCTTATAGTCGATAAATTTCAACATGAAATTTTCATCAATAGTTGTATTCCTCGGATAGATCTTTCAAACGAGCTATCGTACGCCTAAAATGAAGATTGTATGCAAAAGTTACTACCCCAAGAAATTGATGTACCGACTTACCGAAACGGGGCCCACATGACTTTTGGCGCTTCATCTCCTAGGGTTAGGTTTTTGGATGTCTAGGGTTTTTGACACTCCTGTTTATTGTAAAAAGGCCTTAAGAGCCTCATTGTAATCATCTTCTTGAGAATGAGCACAGTCGTCACATCTCTTCTCAGAGATAAGCCACCACCATTCCAACAAGCTTGTTTTCCACTACATTTTCCAGTTTCATCTTATTTCCTTGTTGAATAGAAAACCAATTTTATTGTATCTATGTTATTTTGTGTTAAGCATCTGTTAATAATATGTAGTCATTTCATTCTTCTCATAAAATCTGGATCAGTGGTATCAGAGGCGGTCTGCTCCTTGTTGTCTTAATGCATGTCCCCAACGAGGTCAGAGTACAAAGAATTGGGTCTCGAGCTTGTTTCTCTTGAGGACCAAAACTCTCGCACGCCCAAGCGACCTTTCATGGCAAGAGAAAATAAAGATGACGGGACATGAGATCCTTTCAAAATGTTGCTTGAGGAATCCCTCACGCAACAAAGGAACGAGATGATGGATAGTTTCGCACAAATCCTTCGGTGACTACCAACAAGCCACACATCTTCTTCGAGTGGAGGCGGCGCCCCCTTCAAGGTGAAAATAAACTTCAATATTCCTGTATTTGAAGGTTAGATAGATGCATATGGTGTAGACAAGTGGTTGAATCTACAAGAAGGGTATTTTTCTGTCCATAACTTTTTGAATAGAGAAAAGATTACTTTTTTCGCTCCTCAAAGTTGTTCCCCATGCCAAAGATTAGTGGGAAACTTTCTGTGAGAAAACAAAAACAGATGAACCCTTGTTATTTACAGTTGCGACCACCTGGGAATCCTTCAGGGATGCTATTAAGGAACAATACTACCCTGTTGGAAGTTATGACGACTTGTATACCAAATGGACCACACCACGGCAAGAAAGAAACCAAGTAGTGCCAGAGTTCACAAATATCTTCCATACCTTGCGCACCAAGCTAGGTATCAAAGATTCAGAGTGACATCTGGTGCTCAAGTATCATGGTGATTTACATAGATACATCCAGACCAAAATGGAATTTCTGGACATCTCGTCCTTCGGCACAGCCTACCGATATGCCGTCAAAATCGAGTAGAAGCTCAAACAAAAGATGCGACAATTTGGGCCCGGGAACCCCTCACAGCAAAAGCAAGGAAAGGGCGGCCCCAACCCACAGAAAAAAGTATAGAGCAAAGATTGATCGTATTAGGACAACCAGTCCAAACCGTAAGCAAAGAAGGACACCAAAAAGACAAAGAAAGATACCAGGAAGTGGTGCGACTTCCATAAGAGCCCTTGGCATAACACTATTGATTGCTGCTCAAAGCAGTTGCTGGTGGCCGAAGTGAAAACCTTTGAATCAGATGCAGGTTCTGACTCTGAGTCATAACCAGAAAGGGGAAGACAGATCATTGACACGGAACCCAGTGCCACCGTTTCTACCACCAAGCTCCAGCCTGATGAACCAGATGAGACAGAAGAAGGAGAGTGTCTCTTCCATTCACATATGTGGGTAAAAGGCACCCCGCTGCACTTCATCGTTGATAGCGGTAGCCAGAAGAACCTCATATCAGTAGAGGTTGTCAAGATGTTGGCCCTACCGACAAAGACGCACCCACAACCCTACGCCATTGGATGGCTCCGCCAAGGAAGCAATCTCTGCGTCATCCAACAGTGTCGACTGTCGTACGACATCAAGCCCTTCAAAGATGAGGTATTGTGTGATGTTTCTCCTCTCGAAGTTTGTGATGTTCTTTTAGGCCAACCTTATTTATGGAAACATCATGATGTATATGAGTCTAGGCCTCGTAGTGTTATTATTACTTTGAACATGAAATTGTACAGGATACCCGAGGCAGTCCCACCTAGTGCTATTTTCTTGATCTATGCCAAGCAATCCAGGAAGGTCATCTCTCAGATGGGGAAATTTGTCTTCTTCGTGATTCGCTCTCAGAATGAGCGAAATATCACAGCCACATCCAGGTTCTCTGGGGCCGACCTCTCCACATAGCAGAAACAAGTAGATAAGGTCATCGAAGAATACTCGGATATCTTCTCCTTACCTACTGAGGTACCTCTGCACTGTCAGGTCAAGCACCCCATCGATCTGACCCCCGATGCATCGCTTCCCAATGGGCTAGTCTATTGCCGCTCTATGTTAGAGAATGAGGATATCAAGCAAAAAATCCAATAACTGCTCCACAAGGGGCACATCCGTCCCATCTCATCACCTTGCAGGAGCCCAATCGTGCTGGTACAGAAGAAAGATGGAACCTGGAGACTCTGCATTGATTATCGGGCCCTGAATAAAATCACAGTCAGAAACTGGTACCAAATTCCCTGAATCGACGACCTCCTTGATCAAATCACGGGGGACAAATACTTCAATAAGATTGATCTGAAGTCTATCTACCACCAAGTCCCGATAGAACAGACAAATGTATGGAAGATCACCTTCAAGTCAAAGGAAGGTATTTTTGAATGGTTGGTCATGCCCTATGGTTTGGAAAATTCTCCAACCACTTTCATGAGGATGATGGATGATATCCTGCGACCATTCACCAATACTTTTGTAGTGGTGTATCTAGATGACATTCTCATTTACAACAAGTCTTGGGCAGAACACTTGCAGCATATTCAACAGGTTCTGCACACCCTGTGGCAGTACAAGCTATACACCAACTTGGAAAAATGATCCTTTGGCATGGACAGGGTCCATTACCTGGGCTACATCATTGATAATCATGGCATACATGTGGATCCAGCCAAGATCCAAGTCATCTGTGACTGGCCTGCCCCAACCACACTCACTGAGCTTCAGAGCTTCTTGGGCCTTGCCAATTTCTACCGCAGGTTTGTGTTGGGATTCTCCCATATTGCATGGGCCCTCAACCAAATAACCAGGAGTGGTGGTAAGGAAAAATTTGTGTGGGGCCGATCCCAACAACAAGAGTTCGATGATTTGAAGCAACGCTTATGCTCAGCCCCAGTACTTTCACTACCAGACATGCAACATCCCTTTGAAATCGAGACAAATGCTTCAGACTATGTTGTGGGCATCGTTCTCACTCAGCATGGCTACCCCGTGGCCTATCGTAGTGAGACACTATCATATGTTGTCCATAAGTACCCTACTTATGACAAAGAAATGTACTCCATTATGAAATCATGCCGCCAATGGAGACATTACATTCTTGGGAAGGAGACAGTCATCCACACTGATCATAAGCCACTGGAGTTCATGGAGACATAAGAAAAATTACAAAATGACCGCCATCAAAAGTGGTCCACATACTTACAACAATTCCACCTTAACATCAAGTATAAAACAAGAAGCACCAATCATGTCGTTGATTGCCTTAGTAGATTGCTAGTCGCGACACTCACCACTGTGCTAGACTCTTGTGACCATGATACCTCTAGATGGCCCTAACTCTATGAGACAGACTTAGACTTCGCCACCACCTTCCAAATGTTGGGTGAAAACGTAGTTGTCGGTAATTTCCATCTTCAGTATGGGTTGTTGTGTCATCTGGGCCATATCTACATTCCATCAAGCGAGCGAGTGAAGCTGATATGGGAAGCTCACTACAGTCGAGTGGCAGGACACTTCGACGTCGAAAAGACAGTGGAGATGCTATAGAAACATTTCTACTGGCCGAAACTTTGACATGAGATCAATAAGTATATCAGGTCTTGCACTGCCTGTGCTATTGCCAAACCAACCACTAAGAAATAGGGCTTGTACACCCCTCTTCCTACTCCTGACAGGCCATGGGAATCCATCTCAATGGACTAGATGTCGGGCCTCCCGTCCACCAAGTAGGGAAATGACTGTTTTTTTGTGGTTGTTGATCGCTTTTCTAAGATGGCAATTCTAGTTGCCCGGAAGAAGAGCATCACAACAGAGGTCACTGTCAAACTCTTCTTTGAACGAGTATGGGTACATTTTGGAATCCCACAAACCATTGTCTCATATCGGGACAGTCGATTTATCAGTACATTATGGTCGAGCCTTTGGTTACTACTGGACACCAAGCTCACCAAATCCACGACCTTCCACCCCCAGACAAATGGCCAAACCAAGGTCGTAAATCGAATGATCGTGCATATCCTGTGCATGTATAATTCCAAGCACCCTTGCACATGGGATGAGAGTCTTCCCTATGTCCAACATAGCTACAACCGAGCTCTGCATAGCTCAACCAACCACAACCCCTTTCAGGTGGGGTTGACATTCCAACCATTGGGTCCCATAGATGTTGCACTTCCCCTTGCGGTCACCTCGATCGACTCATCTCCTGCTCCAACTGAAGCTAACAAAGCCACCCGGTTCATTGAGTGGATCCAACACATCTTCCAACAGGTTCAGGATATCCTACATAAGTCCAATGACAAGTACAAGCAACACCATGATCAACATCGAGTGCCACATAAAGATTGGTTTCACCTGTAGAAAGAACGCCTTACAGGACCCCATCGGAAGCTTCGCCCACTCTTTTATAGGTCGTACACCATCACCAAGGTTGTGGGGGATAATTTTTTTGAGCTCAACATTCCTCCTTTCCTTGGCCTGCACCCAGTGTTCAACGTGGACCTCCTTCGGCCTTATTTCCCACCATTATTGGACACCTCAGACGTAGCATAACAACTAACACCAACAGAGATCAATCCAGACTGCATACAACAAACATCCAATGATCAGATTGTGGACACACAGATCAAGGGCACTCGACAAAAAAGGATCCAACTTTATCGAGTCGTCAAAGCACGACATCTCCTGCACCAAGGCAAGTGGCTCAGCCGAGGCCAAATTCAACAGAAATTTCCTCATCTGATGGGGTAACTCAACGCAATGGAGACCATTGCTTCCTAAGGAGGGAGGATTGATCTAGGTGGATATCAGTGGCCACCCACCTTTTCTAGCTGGCTCAAAACAACTTTCTGTACATTTTGGTAATTTACTATTTTTAGCAGTTTTTCGGGTCCTGAACTTCTGGAGCCATTTTGAGGCCCTAAACGACGTTTTTTTGGGTATCTTTCGATCGATAAATTTCAACATGAAATTTTCATGAACAGTTGTAGTCCTTGGATAAATCTTTCCAACGGGCTATCGTACGCCTAAAATGAAGAAAGTATGCAAAAGTTACAACCTCGGGAAGTTGATGTACTGACTTACCCAAACGGGGCCCACATGACTTTTGGTGCTTCATCTCCTAGGGTTAGGTTTTTGGATGTCTAGGGTTTTTGACACTCCTGTTTATTGTAAAAAGGCCTTCAGAGCCTCATTATAATCATCTTCTTGTGAATGAGCGCAACTATCACATCTCTTCTTAAAGATAAGCTGCCACCATTCCAACAAGCTTGTTTTCCACTGCATTTTATAGTTTCAGGTTATTTCCTTGTTGAATAGAAAACCAGTTTTACTGTATCTCTTTTATTATTATTATGTGTTAAACATCTATTAATAATCTGTAGTCATTTCGTTCTGCTCATAAAATCTCGATCACTTCCAATCTCGGAACAATATCCCACACATCATTCTTCATGATGGAATGATACTCTTCAGTTATGGCATCTTGCCAAACTTGCTGACCTGCTACTTCTCCATGACAAGAGGGCTCAGTATCAATGATGTGGCTCATAGATGAAACATTGCTCGAAAATATTTGTGGTCTCTTTCTCTCTTGGAATGTACCACGAGGAGCTGCATGTCCCTCTGCCTCCTGCAGAGTCTGTCAAGCCCATGCAGGCCTCTTCTGACCTACTGCAATGTCTATGGGAACATCAACTAGATCAACTGGATCTATAACTGTCTCTCTCTGAACTGTTGAAGGGGGAGAAGGCACTGTCTCTTCCTTCTTCTCACTGTCAATCTCCATCTGAGATTCTTTGGATCTTCAGAAGGCTATCTCTTCCTCAAAGGTGACATCTTTGCTAACCTCGATTTGTCTCTGACCAGATATGTATATCCGATATTCCTGTGAAGATTCATTGTACCCCACAAATGTACCCTTTCTTCCTGAAGGGTCTAGCTTGGTCCTCTTTTCCTTGGGTACATGAAACTATATTGGAAACCCAAATATCCTGAAGTGTCCAACCTCAGGCTTCTCTCCAGTGAAAGCTTCTTCGGGAGTCATGTTCTTCAGAATCTTATGAGGACTCATGTTCTGAATGTACACTGCTATCATGGATGCCTCTGCCCACATAATCATAGGTAGATTCTGATCATGTATCATTGCTTTGGTTGTCTCAACAATAGTTATGTTCTTCCTCTATGCAACCCTATTCTGCTGAGGGTTATAAGGAATGATGTACTCCCTCTTGATCCATGCAGCAACACAAAAATCACTGAAATCCCTGGAGGTGTACTCTCCTCCATTATCTAATCTCAACACCTTGATCCTCCTCCCGGTCAGGTTCTCAACCTGAGATTTAAACTCTTGAAATCTCGCAAGGACTCCATCCTTGGTCTTCAAGAAGTAAATTCACATCTTCCGAAAGTGATCATCGATGAAGATCACATAGTACAAATATACGTTCAAGGAAGAAACAATCATGGGTCCACACACATCTGTATGTATCAAGTCCAAGATCCCCTTGGATCTATTGTCACTGCTAGAAAAGGACCCCTTTACATTCTTTCCAAGAGAACAACCTCTACAAACACCATCATGCTCGATATGTATCTCTGGAAGGCCTGTCACCATCTTCCCTAGAGAAGGAAGGGCTCTATAATGTAAATGAGCAAGTCTCCTATGCCATAACTCGCTCAAGCTGATAGTATCATGTAACAAGGCCTCGACTGGTCGAACAGTCAATCTGTAAAAACCGTTTTCTCGAACACCAATCACCCAGGCATAATCCATGTGTGATTTCTTATGCCATGCAAGAAATTTTCTTTCAGAGAAGGTAACCTTGTAGCCTTTATCCTCTAAGGCAGAAACAAAGACAAGGTTCCTTTTCATCCTAGGTACATATAGTACCTCACTTAATTGAAGAGGTACATAATCTAGTTGGAAAGAAGTCCCAACTCCCTTCACAGTATATCTGACATTGTCACCAAAAACAACATGCAGACGAGACTCTTTCTCTACAAGGTCTGCAAGATGGTTTCTATATCTAGTCATGTGTCTAGAAGCACCACTCGTATCAACCATGGCACAAGGGGCAAACATGTCATTGAGGAATTTGAACCTTTTGGGAGAGAGTGGCAATGTGTTATGTTCCTTATCATATAAAATGATCATAAACTATATAATTCGAGAAAAGATAGAAATGCCCCTTTATTTCATCAAATCATAAAATCCTTAAGGTAGGGAGACACCATACTAATCCTTTTACGGAAGGATAAAATCCTATGAGTTAATGCTCCAATACAATCACAATGTTTGACATGTCTCATAAGGAGGATTCCATCTTTATTTATAGCTATCTAAAAAACCCTAACCCTAACCTTCGTTGGTCTCTCCATTAATAAAGGCCATAATATATTTACTGCATGATAACTATCTTGTGGACCTTATTTAATAATAATTTAGTGGACTTAGTCCACATTACATTAAATGACCACCCTACCTATAATATTATTAACTCTAAGTCATTTGACCCCTACTACATCACTAGGGTGATTCCACCACTCCATCCCCTTTGAAAAGTGTTTCCCTTAACACTTACATTTATGAGATACATCCTTAAGCGAAGGTTCTGTGTTTCTACTTAACCACCCAACTTAAACCCCTCAACATTTTATCATTAAGCTAATACTTATTTATTATATATATTAATTTTCAATATAACTAATTTTTAATTTTAATTTTATTTATTTTTGTTAATATTATTAGTTTGGATGTTTATTTGGTAGGAACATAAATTTCAATAAGGCATTCAACAAACAAACTACTTTTTTCACATATAAAAAGATGTTCCCTAAAATGTTATGGGGTTTCTATAGTTGTTTAAAAATACATTTTTTTGTAATGTTCAAAAACAAGTTTCTTAAAGATTCTTTGTCATATTCAAAGTTGAGACCATTGATTGTCAAAATGAACATTTATTTGGAACATTAAAGTAGAAATATATATATTAAATAAATTTTGGATGATAGATTACTCAAAATTCTAAAGTGTTCAAATTAACCTTTATAAAACATAAACTTATTTAATACTACTATTTTCATAAAATTTCACAATTTGTTTTGCAACCCCATACCATGATATTAAATTCTTAATGAGATTTTCAATAAAATCCAATAAAATGCTTGCATTTAAGATACAAATTATGTGACCATTTTATCAAATATTTAAAAAATATTTTTGAAAACATTGAGAAAAATATTTGCACACCCTTTATAATATTTCAAATTCATTAATTTTTTTTATCATTTTTTAATAATTTCCTTCATGAGTGATTACAAAAAAAATTCCATCATTATCTTGTTGCTTCTCTAATCATTTCTAAATTATTACAAAGAATTTCTAACTCATTTTGGAATTTGCATTATCTTGTTACTTTTCCATTTCCTTAGCATACCTAGAAAATTTAGAAAATTCATCATGAGATTCTAAACTACAATTTTGGACATGGTATTATTTCCTTGTTATAAAAAGGAGCCATATAGTTTCTTTGCTATGAAAATTTATATTATCTTGTTACTTTTCCACTTCCTTAGCATACCTAGAAAATTCATTATGGGATTTTAAACTATAATTTTGGACATGATATTTGGAAAATATTGTTTCCCTCTTATAAGAAGGGACATATAGTTTTTTTTGCTATGAGAAGGGGAATCCACTAAAATAAATAAATTATTTATAAATTAAATGATTTATCCTTTAAAAGGAACCATAATTCTAATTTTATCACAATT
>ML851632.1:7341-30942 GCA_009831015.1 Picea engelmannii
AAATAAAACCAGTAAATCTTCATGCTCAAAGGCTTAGTAATCAAACAGATCCAAATGTGCAATGAAGGTAAGGGTATGCTAAAGGACACGAGTTTGAAAAACCTTTTGCAGTCCTGCGATAAACCAATGGTCAAGTGTCTTTCAGAGAAATCAATAAAAGATGACTACAGTCCAAACGATGAAAAAGGTATTTTCACACTTTCAGTGGTGAAAATCAAATCAAAACCAAATTGCAATTGTCGCAAAAATGAAACAAATGTCTAGAAGCACAATGCGACGATGATTTGTCATTAACGAGACAAGAGGTGTAGGCAGCGTTTTTTAAGAGAAATTAAAAAAATGAATTGGCTACCAACATGATGTAATGTAATATGTAGTGTCCTTGATGACAATGCATAGATGAAGATGGATCAATGAGTTGTTATTGAAATGATGAATATGGATCAATGGGTTGTCATTGATACATGATGAATATGGATCGATGTGGCTTCATTGGTATATGATGCATTTTTGGAAAAATGTATAGATGACTCATTATTGTCTTATCATGATTGATAAGGTGCACAAATGGATGAACTCCAAAGTGGTCCCCTTATGGTGAAATCCCTCACGGGAATACGTTTTGTGGATTAAGTTATCCTAGAAGAATTGTTAGAGGACCCATGCTTGTATGTGGAATAATGAGATGAATATCAATGAAGGTTTTGGTGAAACTATTCTAGATGGATAGTGCTTGTCATGCCATTTCCGGTGGTATGTGGAATGTCACATAACTCCTCACGGTTTGAGAGTTATGGCCTTACAAAGTTGAAGGACCCCCATATGAAGGCTTGAAGCCCTAGAAGTTCAAAGAAGTCAAAGTGATTGAAAAGAAGAAATCATTATTTAAATGATAAAGTAAAGTGACAAAGTCAAGGTGGATTATTTAAATAATAAAGAGAAGTGACAAAATCAAGGAAGATTATTTAAATGATAAAGTGAGGTGACAAAGTCAAGGAGGAATATTTAAATGATAAAGTAATGGAGAAATTTCTAATTATGGAAAGTGGTTGACCCTAAAAATGAGGAAAATAGGTTAAGTGACCTATAAATGGGTTAAGTGACCTAGAAATAGGTTAAGTGACCTAGAAATGGGTTAACTGACCTAGAAAAATGTTAAGTGACCTAGAAATGGGTTAAGTGACCTAGAAGGTGGAGAGTATAAATAAGAGGAAAGGATCTCTCATTTCAGATCACACTTGAGCATATGGAAGATCTATAGGTGACTGAGGTAACCAAAGGATATCTAAGTTGAATTTCAGAGGGAAGGTGAAGAAAAGATGGCCAAAATTCAAGGGACGATAAATTCTTTTCATGATGCTTTCTAAGGTATGTTATTTACAAGTCATCCCACCATTTTTGCAATAACTTTATTTATATAATGATTCGTACTTTGAGATTTATATTCCATTGATTAAACATATCCAAGTATATATGGTAAAAAATTCAGCTCGTGGGACGTTGTATTTTTGGAGATACACTCCATGGAAAATAGGGTTTGTGGCTAGTAGTGAAACTAGTCTAAAACAAGTGTTTCAGCTAAAAACGTCATAACTTATTCATAACATATCCAAATTAATTGAGACAAATTGTGTTGGTTATATTATAGTCTATAGAATGTTGTGTAACATGTTTAGGTCAATTCAACAAATATTACATGTGGGGAATGCTCTACAAGGTTGCTCTCTAGAATAAGCCAGAATTCGGCAAGGTGTGCCATTTTTGCTATAACTCTTTTTCTGAGAGGTTCCTAGTAGTGACACCTGGAGGAATTGCATGAAACACACTGAATAAAATTGTGTATAAGGTTCATATATTTATTCATTATAGGTACAAAGTTATGATTCTTTCAAGTTAGGGTTGTTGACTAATCCAAAACTAGTCATGTGAGACTAAAGAAACGTTTGATGAAAATGCTAGTCTCTTGTTGTTAAATTTAAGGAAGGTTTGTAGGAATGTGATCATATACACCATGTATACTACAAAGTTACAAATAAGATTTTTATGATGAAATCGATGAGGGATTTTGGTTGAGGTAGATGTCGGGTACATGGTTGAACAAGTAGTTGAGGAGTTGGCACATACATGAAGTGTATATTTGATGATGTTGGTACATATTGATGAGTCATTGTTGATGAGTAGTTGAAAAATGATTGTTATATACTTGGTACATGGTTGGATGCACTTGTTTATGGTACAGGTTAATTATTAGTTGTTTGGAACAGGTTGGTGCATGGTTGATGCACTTGTTTATGGTATAGATTGATATATGTTGAGGATTGTTGCCTCATCTCAGTTGGTGTTGAGGATGTAAGTTGAGTCTTGCATTATAGAGATGGTTCTCTTGTAGAGTTGTACTCTATTTAGTTATTTCTCAAAAACCCCAAGGATTGTAGTCCGTAATAAAAAACAATTGTACATACATCTTGTGTTCTTTGTATTCCTTGTGGTGATGACTTGTTGATGATATATTTCTAATTTATGTTTCTGATATATGTTCACATCTAACTAGTTATAAATGACAACAATGGATAATGAGTAAATGTTGAATGCTAACTAATGAGTTTTGTGTAAGAGGGAAGTTTTGGGAAAAGATCTCCACACTCATTCATACCCACCTCTATGTGTGGTAGGTGTGCCCAACACATTCGATATGTGGTGTTTAGAGAATAAGGAGGTAAGTCCGAGCTTGAGGAAATTGTTCAGACCAAGAATAATCCTGAGACAATGCAGTTTGAATTGAGGAATGAAGAAGATGATTGAGATGAGACGACTGAATATGAGGAAATGGTGGAACAGTAGACTCCGGTGGTAAGGACGTAAGAAAGATAAATAAAATGAGTTGGAAGGTATATTGATCCAAGTGGATATTGGTGGCCACCCACCTATTCCACGAGCTCAAAAAATATTTTTCCATCTTGGTAGTTTTTCAATAGTTTTTCAGGTTTCAAACTTCCGGGGTCGTTTTGAGGCCCTAAACGATGTATTTTTGGGATTTGGGGACCAAGTGGTTAGCAATGGAATTGACTTGGGATAGTTGAAAATTGTTCATCTTGGTTATACCTTTCCAATGGTGTATAGAGTGCCCCAAACAAAGATCATATGGAAAAGCTACGCACCCGAGAAGTTGACATATCAACTACCCCCATCGGGGCTCACAAACCTTTTGGATTTTCATCTTCTGATATTAGGGTTTTGGATTTCAATTATGTTAAAAAGGACTTTGGAGCCTCATTGTAACAATCATGTTCTTGCAAATGAGAGTATCCATCACATCTCTTCTCATAGATAAGCTTCCACCATTCTAGCAAGTCTTTCACTCTGTATTTTTACAGTTCTGTACATTTTACACATTAATAGAGATTGTGTATTAATATATCCGATATATTTATGTTATATTTTTGGATATCTGATACATATCTATACATTTATTTATTATATCTCCTCTCTCATTTCATGCCAAAAATAATTTGGATCAGTGGTATCAAGGAAGGATTCTCTTGATTTTTTTTTAGTGCATGTCCTCGACGCAGTCTGAGTATATCAAGTTGGGTATCAAGCTTGCATCTCTTGAGGAAAATCTCTCTTGCACTCCCAATAAACCCTCAATGGTGGAAGAAAAGAGAAACGACAAAGACGACAATTCTGTCAATATGTTGCTTAAGAAATCTCTCATGCAACAGAGGGACAAAATGATGGAGAATTTTTCCCGCATCCTTCAATGCTTTCTGATAACAACATGTGTGTCTTCATCAAGAGTTCACTTTGGAGGCACCTTGCCTTTCAAGGTACAAGTTAATTTTGATATTACCATATTTGAAGGACAGATAGATGCGAATGCCCTAGAAAAATGGTTAAATATGCTAGAAGGTTATTTCTCTGTTCATAATTTATCCGACAGGGAAAATATCACCTTCTCACTCCTTAAGTCTCTCCCCCATGTCAAACATTGGTAGGAAACGTTTTGGGAGAAAAGTTCCACCGAGGAGTCTGGAACATATGGGGTGGAGCATACTTGGGATTTTTTTGTGGATGCACTAAAGGAACCATATTACCCTGTTGGCAACTATGATGACCAATACATGATATGGACCACACTGCAACAAGAGAGGGGGCAAGAATTTATAATTCACCAATACCTTCCATACCTTGTGCACCAACTTGGGTATCAAATAATTCGAGCGACATTTGGTTTTGAAATACCGTGGGGCTCTACACAAATACATCCAAATTGAAATGGATTTTCTAGACATCTCATCTCTAGGTGTTTCTTATCGATATGTAGTTAAAATCAAGCAGAAATTTAAGCACCAGAACAAGCGGGATTTCAGGTCTGCAAATACGCAAAAAACAAAGTATGCTCGTAGAATCTTTTGGGTTGTTGCCAACACAGATAAATGACTTCCACAAGCTCCAGTATGGAAATCATTGAGCACTATGATGGCCTCCTCATGAGTGAGACATCGACGCAAGATGCAGTCTACACCTCTTCGATACAACGTATCATCGAGTATGAGATAATTCTTAGCCTGATGGCGTATCTGCCAACGCTCGTCATGAGAAGCAGCGGTGGGGCACTTCAAAGTCTGGAGATAGATAATTATATCTCCGTACCAGGGGTCTGAAGATGCAATCAAAAACATATCCCCCCGGATAGGCGATTCCTCAGGCACAACGTCACCTGACTCAACCGAAAGTTACGAAATAAGCTCTGCGAAGACAAACGACTTCTTGGACTTTGCTGAAACAAAGTCTAAGTAAAATTCTTGGAGGATGACTATCCATCTACTTATTTTTTCTCCTATAACTCGTCGTGTCAACATGTACTGGAATGGATTCATGACAACAATGACGGTGGTCTTTCGAAATAGAACATAGTGACAGTACCGTTGAACAGCATGAAATGTTGCCAACGCAAGTTTTTCAATATGAGAATAATTGAGTTCCGGTCCTATGAGGCCCCAACTCAGGTAATAGATCACGTATTCTGAAAACGAATTGCCTTCCTAAACTAAAACCATGCCTATGGTTGACTCTGGGACAACCAGATATAATAAGAAATCTTTGTTATAGTTAGGTGGCCGTAGCAGAGGTGCAGTTTTGAGTGTGTCTTTTAATGCATCGAAAGAGTGTTGAGCGTCTTTGTCCTAGAAAAAAGGAACGTCTTTCTTTAGTAAACGCATAAATCCCTTGGTGATTTCGGCATAGTTGGTGATGAAGCATCGTAAGAAGTTTGCCTTGCCTTGTATACTTTGAAGTTGTAAGATTGTGTGTGGGGGGGGGGGAACTGGATTATTGCCTCCACCTTAAGAGGATCGACCATGATCCCTGTTGTTCATACGATGAAACCTAACAAACATCTTGACGTTACGCAGAAGCTACACTTGTTTGGATTCAAGCAAATCCTGAAGTAGCAACAACGTTCGAAGATTAGTCTAAGGTGCATGGGATGATCCGTTCGCTTGCGAGAGCGTGATGCTAAATCATATAGATAGGCCTCGACTATATGCTTGAGGTCACGAAACACAAAAGGCATGGCCCGCTGGAATGTGGCTCCAGCATTTTTAAGGCCAAAAGGCATCTTACGATATGGGAATGTACCCCACAGACAAATGAATGTTGTTTTGTGTTGGTATTCAGGTTTGATTTGGATTTGATTATATCCCGAAAAACCATCCATGAACGAAAAGGATTCACAGCCAACACATTCATCAATGATCTGGTCAATGAATGGTGTTGGAAAATTATCTTTGGGACATGCCTTGCTCAAATCATGAAAATCAGTACATACACGAATCGTGCCTTGTTTTTTATTGACCGGCCGAGGTTTGACACCCATTGAGTCAACTGAATAGGATAAATGAAACCTGCCTTGAGCAATTTCTCAACCTCAATATTGATGGTTGCTGCTTTCTTAGGATTGACTGGATGAAGTTTTTGTCGAACAGGCTTGGCATCAGGATACATTGTGATTTCATGTTCAACTATTTTCAGATCTATACCTGGCATTTCCTCATAAGACCAGGCAAAAACGTCGCGAAATTCTTTGAAAAGATCCATGTAAATTTGAATCTCTTCGGGGGAACAATCTGCTCCAACGAAGACATTCTCCACGACGCCAGGGTTTCGGGAGATGTTGATGGGTATAGTTTCAGCGATAGTTTCCATATTGCCCTCAGCATAAATTTCCTGTGTAGATAAGAGATTAATAGGACATGGCTGATCTCCCATCATGGTAACGGTGAATTCTCCTGCTTTGATTGGGCTTAACTCTGGGAGGAAATATGATCTGTGATGAAGATCTTCCCAAGGTTTGTCTGGACCAGTCATTGCTTTGATTACTGTTTCGTCAGAAGGCAAGACTAAGTCTAACGAATTGACGTTAGCGAGAGAACCCTGAGCCCAAATAGGCTCTAGAATTGGATCTAACTCTTGTGCAGGAGTCGGATCAGGGTTAGTTGAAGCTTGCTGGACTAAAGAGTATGCTACCTTAGCGAAATACAAGGGCATGGACATGCCGAGGTGCCCTGTCTCATCCATCGTGGCTGATGGGGAAGGAAGAATCCAAGGATCCTCAAAGTAAGTCATGCGGAATGATGAAACTTGAAAAATATCAACCTTATGGTGATTAGATATAAATTTGACATTGTCATGAGAAGGTGGGTAATTGAAGGTACCCATCAAGGATGGGCACAAACCAAATCCTACATTAACGACACCTGGTTGAGGATTATCAATCATGAGGACCATGGATGCCCCCAATGCTGGGTCAGGTCTGGAGAAAGATAGTTGATCCATAGTCACTATCCGGCCCTCGTGTGGAAACAACAAGACTCAGAAAACTGTAGCAACCACAGCTTGCATAGCATAAGTCCAACTCTGTCCTAAGAAGAGGTTATAGTCGACGGGAGCATCGACTACCTCTACTTTGACACACACGGTTTTCCCTCCTAACTACATAGGGAAAGAAGGAACGATGCCATGTGGCCGGAAAGAACGACCGTTGAACGTAGTGAGGAGAGTAGGTGATGGAGACAAAGTGGGCTGGCCAATGGCCTTCCAACATGCTAACCACATAACACATGTCGAGGCGCCCTCGTCGACCACCATGTGGAAGATATTTCTTGTAAAAATTTTCGTGGGATGAGCCACTACTATCTGAAACGCTACGTGGTAAGGCATACGAGGTTTTAAGTCGGTTGTATCTAACATAATGGTACCTAGATTACAAGTCTTTGTAGAGCCCAAAGCGGTTAATAAGGATTTCCTCTGAGCAAGGCAGCTTTGGAGGACCTCCAAAGAAGACATCACACAAGGGGTTTGTGATAAATCCTCCACCACAGAGTAATTCTGGGCGGCCCTTGCGTTTGGGTTGTGAGAATATTTTTTAAATGCACCCTTTGGAATACGTGTCATTGTTTCTCCCAACGTCTTCTCGATCTGTAGAGGAAGTGATGGGAGATCAACGTCTTTACCCTTCTCAGAAGAGCTTGGTTTACTATAGTCGTATGCTCTAGTCATTATGAAAGCATCACCCCTAACCATATATACGTTCACGGATGAGGGATTGTTTGAAGGAGGGCAGGTTTCTTGGCTGCCCCTTCTGTACTTGTAGAGGATTGAGTTAAATTTTGCCCATGTTGAAAAGGATTAGTGAACACTACCTGCTGTTGCTGTGTGACAAACTTTTGGGCCTCTACAAGTCAAGGACAAAGATGGGTTGGGTGGTCTTCTGCACACAAGTTGCACAGATACCTCGCCTTCCATTTTTCTGTAGTGTCCCCGCTAGCATTATCAGTGGGTTTTTTATCCCCTTACCCTTCTTTCATTGTTTTTTCTTCCCTTCAGGCTACTTGGTGGCCTTTGGGTTAGTCAACTGCATGGAGTGTACGCCCGACGTTTGGGTAAGGGGAGAAGCCAAAGAAATAGTTTGGTTGGCCGTTGTGTGTTGTATGGATAACTGTTGCAACTGTTTTGTCAATTGCTCAGTGGTCTTGGTTTGTGCTGAACCAACAATACCATCGGCATGTGGTCCAACTCTCTATCTAGTTTTATCCAGTATCAAACGTGGCGCATCTGGAAAGATGTTGTATAATAAACCAGACTGAGAATATATGAGATCAAACTGTTGAGTCTTCATGATGGCATCTTCTTCGGAGAAAACTCTAGAAGTCACGATGTCTTTGGATAACTGTGGGACCAAAGAATTAAGGAACCACTCAAGAAGGAATGATGGTGGGACTGGTACTTTGATTAGACTCTTCTGGCATCTCCACTCTCAGATATGATCAGAGATATGGTCCACTGTTGTCTATTTGAAATTGGCGAGCAGCTTTGTGCCAACGTCGTATCTCACAGGTAACTGGAAATGGTTAAGGAAGGCCATCACCATTTCACCAAAAGAAGAGTATCTTGAGCGATCAAGCTCGATGTACCATTTCTTGGCACTCCCAATAAGAGTACGTTGAAACAATTGCAACTGTACATACTCGTCTTTCAATGAGTTAGATGACCACCAAAGATGGAAGGTAGTCACATGATCACCTGGATCTTCATTAGGCTTGGCCTCAAACTTTGGAATGTCCGAAGGAAACTTCATTGGCATAGGAGGCCAACGTGGATCATGACAAATAGGATCATTTAACAACCTTGTCAAATATGGCAAGTGTAAAGTCGCCAGGAATGGTAGTTTGGGTTGATACTGATAACCTGGGAAAAAGGGTCCTCGAGTTTGACTGGCACCAGGTTGCCAGGAAAAGTTTGGCTGCTAGCCCAAATTCTGGTAGAAACCATGACCCTGACCAGCGTAAGGATTTTGCATCTGTGGAGACATCATCGGCTGATTTCCCATAAAGGACATAGAGTGTTGGGCATGCATCATGTTCGAAGGACTTTGGGAAGGATTACCCCATGCCGGTCCTGATGGGAGAGGCATAGTAGTCTGTCCAGGGTTCCATTGACTGTGGAAAGAATTACCCTAGAACGTCATTCCATAGGAGGGAACGGATCCTTTTATTGAGTTCCAAAGTCTTTCCATATGTACCCCCTACGCATGAATAGTACCCTGCGTAGGAGTAGACTATCCAAAAATGGGATTGCCCCCAGACGGGAAAGCAGTTGATGAAAAAGTGTTGTTACCAAACGTCCCGTTCCAAGAAAATGGTGTCGAACCTACCAGCATACTGTGCACAGGTGTTCCTTGACTCCCTGCTCCAAATAAACTAGTGTGTGTAGGTTGGCCAACAGACTGCTGATGCGGACCACCAAGCGAAGGGGATGAAGGAGGGATATGACCTCCTACGTAAGGAAAAGTGTTAAAAGGGACAGGAGTGTCCCCAAGTTGACCTTGCAGAGGAGCGTTAGATCTCCCTACCCCTAGACCCAAAGTTTGTAAAGTGGAGTAGGTTAGTGCAGGATTTGTACCCGAACTAGGCATACCGTATGAGAACGGAGGGCCTGTCGTACTAGGTGTGAAGGGGGTTGTGGCCACCACCATAGACGGGTTCAGTCCACTGTGTGATGTAGTTGCGGCCGAGACCATGGTGGCTCAGATCAACGACGGTAAGTTAGGAGATGATTCTCCTGTGGTAGCAACTGTGGTGGGAACTGAATAATTCCCAGTAGAAGTAACAATGTTTATTTCCATAGTTGTGTAAGGCATTGTCTGGCGTTCGTGAAATTGGATTGGTACAATAAACGATGTCCAGATATCAGTGGTTGGGGTTTCAACCGAGCCAATATTAGTGGTTGATTCCTCTGAGATTTGTTCGGGCACAAAGGTTTGTAACCTGGTCACTTCAAAAGACCCTTGTTGGTCTACCTTCCGCCTTAATGGTGGCGGGGGTGGCTCCAGTGTAACTGGCGGTAGGCCAAGAAGCCTTCGTGACCGACGGAGCTCAGGATCCTCCACTGTGTGAGAAGATCCAAGCCACGCTAAGGTATTCTAAACGTTCAAAACTAACACACCCTAAAAACAAGCCCCTAAGAGGTAAGACAAGCAATCACTAAACTATTTGGAAGAACAGTTATAACAACCAACATTAGAGCAACTTACCAGTGCAAGTGCAACTCGAACACGGAAGCACCCTCTAGGTATACTCTGCAAAGCGTGGCCCGATGTCTGTCCTAGGTACCACGATATACCCCTGCAGTCACCCGTGTATGTCCCTAAGAAGATTGGCAACTAGGTTGCTAGCACGCGAACAGTCACCAGGTGGGTACAGTCGAAAGTCAGGTAGACCACAATGAGCAGGGTATCAAGCCTGTAACTTGTCAAGGGTATCGAGAGAAAATGGTGTGGAAGACAACTGAGGACCTTGAACGGATTCGAGACCCATGAAGCCTCGTGGAAAATGCAAATGACGGAATCCCAAAACAAGCCCTCGATATGTGTTCTCCACTATGATTGGTTCGTCTTTGGAGGGGTTATCTCCGCTACCTTTCCGCATGCGACCTCGTGTTTATCCCCTGTGTTAGAGGGGGGTCCTGGATAACTTCCACGAAGATGAACTTAGACACTCCCTACCTCAGACTCTAATGTTTGGTTTTGAATGGCCTTGAAGAGTTTCCTCTCCAACCTAATTCAAGGCCCTAGTCCTGAACTAGTTTGTGAACCCTACAAACATAAAAGTCTAGTAGATTTTAAGATTAGCGTTTCTTTATGGTTTTTTCTTACGTCAAGGGGTATGAGGGTGAAACTGATGATGTGTAAATATGAAAGAAAAAATGAATGAAAAAGGCGGGAAACAAAAGACTTTTACTAAATGCAAAATTTCAACAACTTTTCACAAAGAAAGATTTCTTTTTGTTTTTTAATTTTTCTAAGATTACCTACAGCAAACTCAAAGGGATTTCGCTCGACTACAATCTACTTATGATCTAAGTGCACTGCAAAAAAATTACGAAATAAAAGACTTCTCCCTAGCTAATGATGCATAAACACACTCTTCAACCAAAGAAGAAAATGAAAAGAGATTTTTTATTTATTTAAGTGCTAATAAAGCAGCAAAGGGAAAATACCGACAAGCAAAAAAACCAAGAATTTTTTTTTTGGCTTAAAGCGCGGATTGCAAAGAATCGGAGTAAAGAATCACACAATGGCAATAAAAAAAACAAAGACTCTCACACTTGTCTAAAATACAAAAATAATTTTATTTTTTATTTTTTATTTTTTTCTGTCAACTATCAATTGAGAAAAAGCAGGCTAAGGGTAAGATGACCTAACCTACTGACTATTCAAATCTGGACTCAAACACCTGAGAGGAATACTTCTTATCAAAGGAGGGGATGACTACCCCACCCTGAACAAAAAGTAGCCTGTCAAGCACACGACTGTCACTAAAACAACACGCATGCAAACACGTTCTGAGAAGAGACAGGAAGCGTGTACACGTGGGATGACCTTGTACAGGCCGCGTGTATGTCTAAATTCTAAGGGAAAAGAAATGAAAATAGGCAGTCCAGACCAGGAAGAGGCCTATGTTATTTATAACCAAGGTCCCTTGAAGGCTTGGATGCTCTTTCTAACAGAATAGACAAATAATGCAAGGGATAATAAGGCGAAAAAAGAAATCTGAGATAGGACTGTGAACCAACAAGACTCTGACAGGATTCCAGAAAACCCCCTGAGAATGTATGATTCTGACAGGGAAGAGGAGGACTGCCTTTAAGGTTCTCTGAACTCCTACACGCTACTGCTATCTCTACAACTAGCATTCACATGCGGGATGTAAGAGGATAGGGCGGGGGTACACGCGTGCAGGTCGCATGTACCTCTGTGTGTCCTGAAAACTACAGTCAAGCAAAAGTCAGGGAAAGCTAGTATGGAAAACCAGACTCCCTGCTAGCTCAGGCCTTACAGAAAAATACAGGCAAAGAAAAAACAAAAAACCTAATCTTTAAACTACCCAAAAACTTAAATAAATCCAGGAACCCTAAAGAGTATTCTCCCCAGTATGGTCACCAATTCTGTTGTTGGGAAAAACACCCTACGGACTAGCAAACTAGGGTCAGACTTGCATGCATATTTTGACCGAATAGAAACTACTTTTTTACCTCCAACCCAAGATTTAAACCCCTTTTTCACATTAAATGCATGGAAAAGGACCACCAAACTTATTACCATCTTTCAATGTAGATCCTTCATTGCTCTTCGATTACTTGCTTGGGATGCTCCTTCCACAAATGACCTACACTCAAGACAAACAAAAACTATGCATGCATGCTACTTCTATACTCAAGGGTTAGAAATCAATCATAAATTAGCCAAACCATAGACAATTCATGCATTGGGACGAGAAAAGTATTTTTTTTATTACTGAAAGTGAATCAACTCACAAAAAGGCTAAGACCGACCACCGCTCCTTGAACCTGATCCTGGGCTCCTCTTCTTCTGTCCTCCAACTGCTTTGCGTTAAATATCCTTTGGCATGAGGAAAGGATAAAGGGTTGGGACAATGGATTACGTAAATGGGTAGAGTTTCTTCACTATATTTTTTCCTTCTCCAAATGGTACCCCTACCCCTTCTTTTATAGGCTAGAAGGAGCTAGGGTTTTGGACGAACCCTCAACCATGCATGGCCGAGAGTTTCAATTAACTCACCCATAGATTTTTGTCCCGTTGGCAACTTTCCCTTTTTCATGATTCTGAAGGTACACACAGGCTGTAGTGGGCCTGCTAGCGTGGAAACTGTAGATCCACGCGGGCTGTAGTGGGCCAGTTAGCGTGGACTTTTAAAAATGGATTTTTTAGAAGAGTTGTTCAGTAGTTTTTGGCAACGAAGGGATATGAGTTGGCCTGATGCCAGGTAAGCATGTGTGGTGAAATTTAGGGTTATAACAGATGCCCCCTAATGTGTGAGGTCAGAAGAGCATCTGATGGCCAAAATACATTACCAATCTTTACTGATGTACCAAAGGATTGAGCCCAAGGATCAGGAACTAGAAGGTGTCATCTGCAAAATAACAAATGTCTCACCGAGGCAGGCATACCCATGCTCGGGATAAAATAGAACGCATGGCTACCAATCAAATACATTGTAGATCCATGTTATATAACTATATAAAGTATAGCCGTGAATGGTACACAACGGATCTACATCTCGAAATCAAAAAGATATACATGCAAAGTATCCATCTTCATAGAAGATGATAAGGCTTGATGGTTAGAGATGAGGGCTTTAGAGATCGAGCAACAACCTCAAAATCTTCAAAACTTGGGTAGGAGTGTAATGTGAGTGTATGACTGCAGTACCCAGAGGTCTTCGATGGCTTGTCGGTCATGGACAAAATTGATAATCTTGATGATCAGACCGAAGGCTTCAATGATTTTGAACAAGGACTTGATTGGGTGTTTAGGATGGTCAGGTATGCAGACAAGAGACATATTCTAGAGGGGTCGACTTAGGTTTAGTGACAAACTTCCCTTGGACAATAGCATGACAAGTGATGAGACTCAGGAAACATATATGTTAATCATAAGTCTACGAAGCAGGAGGCAACGCAAACTCTCCATATGTTTGGAAGAATAACCAAATGGTGGAGGAGAAAACTCTATATAGCGAGAAAAGATTCCTAAGGTCGTACTACATCCCATAGTCTGATGAACAAACAAATAGATGTGCTTTATCCAAGGGCGACTCATTATGCTGCCAATAAAGAAAATATGTTTCCCTTCCTCTTTTTGGGGTATATTTGATTTTTTTTGTTCTTTTCAATGATTTTGGAAAAAGAATAAAGGAATATTATGTTACAATGGAGGAACGAGTATTGCAAACATACAAGCTCAAGGCACAAGGACAAGACTGATGTTCTGGTAAAATGATACTCGGGAAAAATCCTCCTGCGGCCAAAGGTGTTAAGACGCAGAAGCAAACGGTCACAAGGCTGGTGGATAAGGTACGCAAATGCGGTTGATAGAACACACAATGGTAACGTCCTTTGATGTAAGTTTAACAAGCCCAAAGAAGGTAAGATCGGTGGTTTTTCATATTTAGAGAGTCTGAAAAAGCATAAAAGGAGACTCTGTTGGGGTACCTTTTTCGACAATAGTCTAGTTGGTTCAAAAAAAGGGTAAACTAGAACCGATTAGACATCAATTCAAAACCATTTTAACGAGTGTGACAAGGACAAGAGCACTCAGCCATTTTTTCAGTTTTAAGGAGTCTGAAAAAAGCTTAACTATGGACTCCGTCATGAATATTCTTCTGGACCAATTTAAATAGTGTGAAAGAATAATGTCACTCGACGATCTTTTCAATTTTAGGGAGTCTGAAAAGAGCTTATCTATGGACTCCGTGGGGGTTTCTTTTTCGTAAGTTTAGTCCCTCAGGCCCGAAAAAGGGATAAAATCATACCTGAGAGTACTCTTCTAAATAATGGAAGTTCTATAGAGTATACCTTTGTTCGTACAGTTGACAGTTCGGACTGAAAAAGGGGTAAACTACTGCCAGACAGACGTGACTTCAAATTTCAATTTAACAAGCGTGAAAGGCCACAAGATTGCTCGACAATCTTTTCATTTTTATAGGGTCTGAAAAGGGCTTAAAAGGAGACCCGTTTAAGGAACATTCTTCTGGACCAATTTAACGAGTGTGAAGAAACAAGGTCACTCGGCAATCTTTTCATCTTTAAGGAGTCTTAAAAGGCCTTAAAGAAGACTCCATAATGGTTACTTTTCTCAATTAATCCAGACGAGATAGAAAAGCATGATTGCAGTCTCGCTGGATGTTTCTTTCGGATCTCAAAGCGAGCTTGAAAAACAACAAAGTTAGCTCATGATATACTCTTTGTGGGTCGATGCCTAGCATCTCCTCGGGGGAGCTGTATGCTCCGACGAAAACATTGTCTATGATGCCAGGGGTTCTGGAGATATTGATAGGTATCATTTCAACAATAGTTTCCATATTACCTTCAGCATAGATCTTGTGTGTAGCTAATGGATTAGTATGACAAGACCTATCTCCAGTCATAATCATGATGAATTCTCCTTCTTCGATTCGGCTTAACTTTGAGAGGAAATATGATATGTGATGAAGATCGTCCCAAGGTTTGTCTAGACTAGTCATTGCTTCGATTACTGCTTCATCAGAAGGAAAGATTAATTCTAACGAATCGACGTTAGCGAGACAACCCTGAGCCCAAATAGGTTCTAGAAGTGGATCTAACTCTTGTGCAGGAGTTGGATCAGGGTTAGTTGAAGCTTGCTGGACTAAAGAGTACGTGAACTCAGCGACAGACAAGGGCATGGACATGCCTGGGTGTCCTATCTCATCCATCGTGGCTGATGGGGAAGGAAGAATCCAAGTATCCTCAAAGTAAGTCGTGCGGAATGATGAAACCTGAAAAATCTCAACCTTATGATGATTGGATATAAATTTGATATCACCTTGAGGGGGCGGGTAATTGAAGGTACCCATCAAGGATGGGTACAGACCAACCCCTACGTTAACAACACCTGGTTGAGGATTATCAATCATCGGGACTGTGGATGCCCCCAAAGTTGGGTCAGGTCTGGAGAAAGACAGTTGATCGATGGTCACTATCTGACCCTCGTGTGGAAACAACAAGACTTGGAAAACTGTAGCAACCACAGCTTGCATAGCATAATTCCAACTCCATCCTAACAAGAGGTTATAGTTGAGGGGAGCATCGACTACCTCTACTTTGACACACACGGTTTTCCCTCCTAACTGCACAGGGAAAGAAGGAACGATGCCATGTGGTCGGAAAGAAGGATCGTCGAAAGCAGTGAGGAGAGTAGGTGATGGAGACAAAGTGGGTTGGCCAATGGCCTTCCAACATGTTAATGACATAACGCATGTCGAGGCACCCTCATCGACCACTGTGCGGAAGATATTCCATGTAAAAGTTTTCGTGGGATGAGCCACTGCTATTTGAAACGCTACGTGGTAAGGCAGATGAGGTTTTAAGTTGGTTGTATCTAACGTGATGGTACCCGGATTACAGGTCTCAGTAGAGCCCAAATAGGTTAACAAGGCTTTCCTCTGAGCAGGGCAGCTTTGGAGGACCTCCAAAGAAGACATTGCACAAGGGGTTTGTGATAAATCCTCCACCACAGAGTAATTATGGGCGGCCCTTGCATTTGGGTTGTGAGAATATTTTTTAAATGCACCCTTTGGAATGCGTGTCATTGTTTCTCCCAACGTTTTCTCGATCTATAGAGGAAGATATGGGAGATCAGCTTCTTTACCCTTCTCAGAAGCGCTTGGCTTACTATAGTCGTGCGCTCTAGTCGTTATGAAAGAATCACCCCTAACCATATATACGTTCGTGGATGAGGGATTGTTTGGAGGAGGGAAGGTTTCTTGGCTGCCCCCTTCTGTGCTTGTAGAGGCTTGAGTTAAATTTTGCCCATGTTGAAAGGGATTAGTGAACAGTGCCTGTTGTTTCTGTGTGACAAAATTTTGGGCCTCTGGAAGTCGAGGACAAATATGGGTAGGGTGGTCCTCTACACACAATTTGCATGGATACCTCGACTTCCATTTTTCCATGGTGTCCCCGCCAGCATTATTAGTGGATTTTTTATCCCCCTTACCCTTCTTTCGTTGTTTTTTCTTCCCTGCGGGCTGATGGGTGGCCTTTGGGTTAGTGGACTGCATGGAGTGTACTTCTGACATTTGGGTAGGGGGAGAAGCCAAAGCAGTAGTCTGGTTGGCCGTTGTGTGTTGTATGGATAACTGTTGCAACTGTTTTATCAATTGCTCAACGGGCTTGGTTTGTGCTGAACCAACAATACCATCAGCCTGTGGTCTAGCTCTCTGTCTATTTTTATCCAGTATCGAACGTGGCACATCTGGCAAGATGTTGTATGATAAACCATACTGAGAATAGATGAGCTCAAACTGTTGAGCCCTCATGATGGCATCTTCTTCAGAGAAAAATCTGGAAGTCGTGACGTGTTTGAATAACTGTGGGACCAAAGACTTAAGGAACCACTCAAGTAGGAATGTTGGTGGGACTGGTACTTTGATTAGACTCTTCTGGCATCTCCACTCTCGGATATGATCAGAGATATGGTCCGTTGTTGTCTGTTCGAAATTGGCGAGCAACTCTATTCCAGCGTCGTATCTCATAGGTAATTGGAAATGGTTAAGGAAGGCCATCACCAGTTCGCCAAAAGAAGAGTATCTTGAGCGATTGAGCTCGATGTACCATTTCGTGGCACTCCCGATAAGAGTACGTTGAAACAATCGCAACTGTACGGAGTCATATTTCAATGAGCTAGATGAACACCAAATATGGAAGGTAGTCACATGATCACCTAGATCTTCATTAGGCTTGGCCTCGAACTTTGGAATGTCGGAAGGCAACTTCATTGGCATAGGAGGCCAACGTGGATCATGACAAATAGGATCATTTAACAACCTTGTCAAATATGGCAAGTGTAAAGTCGCCAGGAATGGTAGTTTGGGTTGCTGCAGATAACCTGGGAAAAAGGGTCCTAGAGTTTGACTGGCACCAAGTTTCCAGAAAAAGTTTGGCTGCTGGCCCGGATTCTGGTAGAAACCATGGCTCTGGCTAGCGTAAGGATTTTGCATCTGTGGAGACATCATCAGATTATTTTCTATAAAGGACATAGAGTGTTGGGCATGCATCGTGTTCGAAGGACTTTGGGAAGGATTACCCCATGCCGGTCCTGATGGGAGAGGCATAGTAGTCTGTCCAGGATTCCATTGACTATGGAAAGAATTACCCCAGAACAACATTCTAGAGGGGGGAACAGATCCTTGTCTTAAGTTCCAAGGTCCTACTATATGTGGCCCCTGTGCAGGAATAGTACCCTGTGCAGGAGTAGACTGTCCAAAAATGGGATTGCCCCCAGACAGGAAAGCAGTTGAAGAAAAAGTGTTGTTACCAAATGTCTCGTTTCAAGAAAATGGTGTCGAACCTACCGGCATACGGTGTGCAGGTGTTCCTTGAATCCCTGCTCCAAATAAACTAGTGTGTGTAGGCTGCCCGGCAGACTGCTGATGCAGACCACCAAGCGAAGGAAACGAAGGAGGGATATGACCTCCTAGGTAAGGAAAATCGTTAAAAGGGATAGGATTTCCCCCAAGTTGACCTTGCAGAGGAGCGTTAGAGCTCCCTTCCCCCAGACCCAAAGTATGTAAAGTGGAGTAGGTTAGTGAAGGACTTGTACCTGAACTAGGCATACCGTATGAGAATGGAGGGCGTGTTGCACTAGGTGTGAAGGGGGTTGTCGCCGCCACCATAGATGGGTTTGGTCCACTGTGCGACGTAGTTGCGATCGAGACCATGGTGGCTCGGACCGATGACGATAAGTTAGGAGATGATTCTCCTATGGTAGCAACTGTGGTGGGAACTGAAGAATTCCCAGTAGAAGTAACAGTGTTTGTTTCCATAGTTGTGTAAGGCACTATCTGGCGTTCGTGAAATTAGATTGGTACAATAAACGGTGTGCAGATATCAGTGGTTGGGGTTTCAAATGAGACAATATTGGCAGTTGATTCCTCTGGGAGTTTTTCGGGCACAAAGGTTTGTAACCCGGTCGCTTCAAAAGACCCTTGTTGGTCTAGCTTCCGCCTTAATGGTGGAGGGGGTGGCTCCAGTGTAACCGACGACAGGCCAAGAATCCTTCATGACCGACGGAGCTCAGGATCCTCCACTATGTGAGAATATACAAGATATGCTAAGGTATTATAAATGTTCAAAATTAACACACCCTAAAAATAATCCCCTAAGAGATAAGACAAGCAATCACTAAACTATTTGGAAGAACAGTTACAACAACCAACACTAGAGCAACTTACCGGTGCAAGTGAAACTCGAACACGGAAGCACCCTTCGGGTATACTCTGCAAAGCATGGCCCGATGTATGTCCTAGGTACTGCGGTATAACCCCCAGTCACTTGTGTATGTCCCTAAAAAGATTGGCAACTAGGTTGCCAGCACGCGAACAATCACCAGGTGGGTACAGTCGAAAGTCGGGTAGACCAGAATGAGCAGGGTATCAAGCCCGAAACCTATCAAGGGTATCGAGAGAAAATTGTCCGGAAAACAATTGAGGACCTCGAATGGATTTGAGACCCACGAATCCCCATGGAAAATCCAAACGACGGAATCCCAAAGCAAGCCCTCGATATGTGTTCTCCACAACGATTGGTCGGGCTTTGAAGGGGTTATCTTCACTACCTTTCCGCTCGCAACCTCGTGTTTATCCCCTGTGTTAGAGGGGGGTCCCGGATAAATTCCACGAAAATGGACTTAGACACTCCCTACCTCAGACTCTAATGTTTGGTTTTGAATGGCCTTGAAGAGTTTCCTCTCCAACCTAATTCAAGGCCCTAGTCCTGAACTAGTTTGTGGACCTTGACACAAGAGGATTTTCAAAGAGTTGTTCAGCAGAGTTTTGGCAAAGAAGAGATATTAGTTGGCCTGATGTTAGGTAAGCATGTGTGGTGCAATTTAGGGTTATAATACTCTTTCACTCTGTATTTTTATAGTTCTGCACATTTCACACAATAATAGAAATCGTGTATTACTATATCTCATTGTTTATATCTCTGATATATTTATGTTATATTGTTGGATATCTGATACATCTATATACATTTATTTATTATATCTCTACTCTCATTTCATGTCAAAAATAATCTTGATCATATATTCTTCCTGATTTTCATTCTGCATTTGTGTTAACTGTTGTTAATCCCTAAATAGTAACACATTACCCCTTAATTGGGGCATATTACATTAGGATTGTTATTTTATTTATGTCATCTTGGGTCCATTAGTTGTAAATGTACCTCCTAGTCTCCTATATATACCAAGGATACCTTTTCATTTGGAATCATCTTGTATTTGTAAATTTATGTGGTGTATAAGGAGGTTTCCCCCTCAAAGAGGCTTATTATATGAAATTATCTCTTTGTCAAGGCTTTGAGTACTTATTCTAAGGTTTTTTATGCTATTTTTATACTTGGTTCTTAACATTTGGTATCATAGCTCAAGGTATTGGGGTTTTGTTGATGCATCTGAGACACCTTGGAATTTTCACTATAAGTTTTTTTCTACTAAGTTTTAGATGGATCAAGGTACTTGGGTTTCAAATTTTAGCTCCTGAAGCTTTATACTTTCATAGATATATTCTATGTAAGAAATGGTGCTGGAATCACCCTAAATTTAGTCATTGCACGATTTTCACTATAAATTGTTTTCTGTGATGATTCAGGCCCTGAAACTTGGAGGATATTTAGATAAATTATTAAGGTAGATTTGATAAAACATTTCAGCTTCTGGGTCATCATACTTTTGTAGATACACCCTATGTAAGATAGGGTAGTTGAATAGTCATATTAACTAGTCTCAAACATGTTTTCCAGGTAAAATAGTGATATCTTCTTCAATGAGTAGCCAAATTAAGTGAGACCAGTTGCATTGGATAATGGACAATTTGTAGTATTTTTGGTGCAAGTTTCAGAATCAGATATCAGATATTGTGCTCTTGGGACGCTTTACAAGTACACTCTCCTGGAAGGGCCAAAAATAAACAAGGTGTGGGGAAGTTACCATAAATTCCACTTGGAACATCCAATTTTGATCATACCTATGGCATTGTAGAGAAGACATATCAGAGAACTACATAACAAAATTTGCAAACCCAGAAGAGCCTAAATTCTGGAGATACAACACAATAAAGATCAACTAGAAGAACCACCTTGAAATCAAGGTTTAAAAGCGATACTTGGCCAACATGCCACCAAAAAATGGAAATTCTACACCAAATAAGCCTTCAGAAAGTCCTACTTGGAATCTTGATGAAGGTGAACAAATGCACAGGGACATAAATGATTTACAAAAGAAGACAATAACAAAATAAGAACTACAAGGGATGATGCATTCAGCTGAAGCTAAGTTGGATGAAATAATGGATACTAAGATAGATGGTTTAAAAAGGGAGATCATGGAAAGATTGAAACATTTCCTAATATAGAGGTCACCTGAAAGTGAAAATGTATCCCTTAAAATTCATGATGAGGACACAAGGAAGATGAATCAAGACTAGAGAAACTCCAACTTTAGGTTGAATACCAACCACTTTCCTAAGATCGGTATCAACAAGTTTGACCGAAAGGATCCAATCACATGGATACTTCATATGGAGCAATTCTTTGATCTACATGATGTGCCACACACACAAAATTTACGAATTGCTTCTTTCTATTTAGAACCCAATCAATTTGTGTGGTATCGATGGATTTGTTCTCGCAAATGATTTTTCACTTGGAAAACTTTCATGGAAGAAATGATAGCACACTATGAGGATACTAGGAGCAATACCTTCTTTATCTAATTGATAAATATCAATAAAAAGGGTTCAGTTGTGGAGCACATTGAGAACTTCCAAATATTGAATATAATGGTAACACATATTCCAAATGAGAACCTGATTGATGTATTCATAGGAAATTTAAAGGATAACATTCAACATGAGTTTTTCCTTTGGGAACCAAAATCATTGGAGAATGCATTCAGGGTGGCGAGAAATGTTGACAGTAAAAATATGGCTATGGTACTAGAAGGATCACTTCTAACATCTATCGAGAGAATAATGTTCCTTCTTATAAAACGCCTCAACCTACAAGTTTGAAACCTCAAAAATTGGAGGAAATAAAAACAAAAGGTTTATGCTTTAATTGTGACATCAAGTACATTAAGAGACATAAGTTTGGTGAGAATAAATTATTCTACATAGATTGTGAAGAGGAAGAAGAAGAACAAGAAGAACAAGAACAAGAACCAACTCAAGATGAAAACGTAGAAGACATGTCTTCTGAAGAGTTTAATCCCACGGTATCATGTAATGCATTGGTTGGAATCATCACTCCTCAAACCCTAAAGATTGAAGGATATATCAAAAAGAAAAAGGTAATAGTATTAATTGATTCTGGTAGTACTCATAATTTCATTCACTATAAATTATTCAAAGCTCTCAATTGCTTTATATATCCAACGCCATATTTTCAAGTAATGATTTCAAATGGAGGAACTGTCAATTTATCAAGAAAATGCCATAAGATCAATATTACTATGGGGGAATATGTAATGAATATTCCAATGATTTCTATACCCATGGGTGGTGTTGAAGTTGTACTAGGAGTCCAATGGTTGCAATCATTTGGAATAGTGGATTTTAATTTTCAAGAACTTTTCATGGAATTTTCATTGGAAGGAAAGGAAATTGAGTTAAGGGGTATCACATCGAAACCCATTAAGGTGATAAGGTCTAATGGCATGAAAAAATTGTTGAAAAAGGGAATCAGGGTGTAATTGTACAACTATACTCACTAGATGTTCAAACATCTAAGCCATATATTCCCCTATATCTCCAAGGGATCATTGATAAGAATTTTAAAGTATTTGAAGATATTCCCATAGGTCTTCCACCCACTCAAAATCATGATAATGTTATTCACCTAATTCATGGGAGTGTTCCTCCTAACATAATGCCTTACAGATACCCTTATGCCCATGATGGGTATTCTATATGCACTAATTCCCTCAATTAAATTGTCAATCCGAGGTAAGTAAACTTAGAGTTGTGGCACTATATGAGCCAAGGCAGGAAAGATAATGGAAGTATTATATAACTAAGGAGATGGTCTACCTAGGGATCATCACTCTATCAATCTACTTTCTAAAGAGATGATTCTTTTCAATTTTCATTAATTAACAAATTCTATTAATGAGCTTTAAGTAATTATAGGATTATGAACTATTTACCCTAAGAAACATCAAACAATTAATTGATGGACTATTTCTAAATAAGAAAATAGCAATCTATTTTGAAGCTAGTTAATCTATTCAATCTTTTTTAAGTAAGAAACAACAAGTAAGCTATTTTTGATTTATTTGATCTATCTATCTCTGAGAAAGTAAGAAAGTAAACAACTAACCTATCAAGACTATTTTGACAAGTGAACTATATTCTTAAAAAGAACTCATAACTATTTCTATTTCACGAAGAATAAATTTTAATCTACTTAATCAAAAGAAAAAGTGTTATGATTGTATTCAAATTCTAATTGATCAAAACTATTTCTATCTTGCAGTAAAAGGAAAGAAAGTATTCAAAGGTGATGATTGTGTCTTCGGTGTCGAATAACATCATGATGGCATCTGACTATTAGTGACAGTTCAAGAAGAATTAATTCAATGTTGACTTCTACATAGAAATGGAAAGTATGAATAAGGGAATCTAAAGAAATATTTTTCATCATAGAAGCAACACTAAGTATTTCGAGAATCCATGTGATCTCTAAACTTTATACATCAATCATCAACGATTAAAAACACTCTTATTCAAATTCACTACTTCAAGAAAATCTATAAACTCATCAACTCATGATTAAAAATCCTAATTCAAATTCACTCTATGCAAACTTCTAATTCTTGATCAATGTCAACTAGAAATTACAATTCAAATCCATATATGAGATTTCATGATCTAAACTGAACTAATTCTATGATTAAAAATCATATTTCAAAATTAACTAAAATTATTTTAGAAATGATAATCG
>ML851633.1:23156-37169 GCA_009831015.1 Picea engelmannii
ACAAAAATAATGTATATGTGCTAAAAGAAAATAGAGAAGAATGCCATCCAAGAAAACATGATGAAAGTTGGTTATGGCATAAGAGACTTGGACATCTAAACTTTGACCACTTAATCAAACTCAAAAACCTCGAGGCAGTAAAAGATCTTTCGAGAATATCAAAGCCCCAAGATTCAATGTGTAAACCCTGTCAAGTAGGGAAGCAAAACATGACACATTTTAAGTCCAAGATCTTCACTTCAACAGAGAAACCACTCCAACTAGTTCATATGGACTTATGTGTACCATCAAGACAGGAAGGAACAGGAAAATAAAACTACTTCATGCTGATTATCGATGATTACTCCAGACTTACTTGGGTTGCTTTTCTCAAAGAAAACGTTGAAGCATTTGAAAAGTTTAAGATATTTAAGGCTTTAACTGAGACTCAAACAGGGAAGAGGTTAAAGGCAGTAAGATCAGATCAGGGAGGAGAGTTTATGTCAAGATACTTCAAGGAATTCTGCGATGAGCATGGGATCAAGAGAGAATACACAATACCAAGAACTCCACAACAAAATGGAGTAGTTTAGAGGCAAAACAGAACAGTGCAGGAAATGGCCAGGTCAATGATGAATGAGAAGAACATTGGTCAAACCTACTGGGTAGAAGCAATACACACAACAGTCCATGTGCTTAACAAAGCTCACCTCAGACCACAAAGTGACAAAACACCTTATGAATTATGGTTTGGAAGACCTGCCTCAATCAAACACTTCAGATTCTTTGGGAGTAAATGCTACATAAAGAATAATTATGAAAACCTCGGCAAATACGATGACAGGGTGGATGAAGGTATTTTCTTAGGGTATGCTACAAACATTAAAGGATACAGATTCTATAATAAGAGGCTGCATAAAATGGTTGACTGTATTGATGTAAAAATTGATGAAGGAATCACAGCAAGAGAGGTGTATGGTAATGATACTTCTACAGAAGACACAACTAAAGATGAAGATGAACAGGTCCAAGAATCAAAAGATGAAGACTCTGAATTAGATGAAGACTCAGACACTCAGACAGACTCAAATCAGTAGTCAACTACAAATTCCTCCTCCAAAATCATTCAAAAGAATCATCCTTCAAGTCAGATAATTGGAGAAAAAGACAAAGGGGTACAAACCAAGAGAAAGATAATCAAAACCAACGAACAATCTCATATAGCTCTCATATCCATGCTGGAACCCAAGAATTTTAATGAATCTAGCACAGATGATCACTGGGTTAAAGGAATGAATGAAGAACTTGATCAGATTGAGAAAAACAATACATGGGAGATGGTTCAAAGACCTGAAGGTAAAAACGTCATTGGCTCCAAATGGATCTTTAAGAATAAGTTGAATGAGCAAGGAAAAGTTATCAGAAACAAAGCGAGGTTAGTCTGTAAAGGCTATGCTCAGATAGAAGGACTGGATTTTGATGAAACATTTGTGCCCATGATGAGTCTGGTAAGCCCTTGTTGAACATCATATCACTATAATAAGTTTCAGTAGCAAAGATTTATATTTCAGGGTTGTTGGGAGGAGCTAGGGAGGAATGGTATCCTCAAAGGTTCAAGTGGGTGCTTGAACACAGGGAGTTGGTGCTTCCTTCTAGTTGGTGCTAGAGAAACCAGGCAGTTGGTGCTAGAGAAACAAGGGATTTGGTGCTTCCTTCTAGTGGGTGCTAGAGAAAACAGAGAGTTGGTTCTCTCAGAAAGTTGCAACTTGCAAAACTGAGGTTGTAGCCTCATTATGAGTTGGTGCTCATATGTATGATACTTTAAAGAATGTAACTATTACTTATCATATAAAGAAAAATAGGTTTTTACCCTGCATGGGTTTCCTCAGGAAATATCTGTCTCTATGTTTCTCATATATGTGAATGATTCTGAAAGTGCCATTGTTTATTTCCTTGCATTATTGTGATCATCATTCAGTGTCTCTACAAAGAGTTTAAAAGAACCATAATTGTTTAAGCACGGTAACAACTGAGTCACCCCCCCCTCTCAGTTTTCTAACAGATCTTAGTTGTCCGTTAGCTGGAGACACATGGTGGGAGATCCTTTACTTCATAGGTTTAGCACTCTAGAGGTTTTGTGGAGAGGTGTTTCATATTTTTTTGAATCTTGAAGAAATTAGGGTTGTTGACATAGAAAAGGAGCAGGGACCGTCAGTCCCTCTCACGTCTATTCAGAACTTCTCCAGTTCAGATTTCAGAGCAATTAACGAGTAGTGAGGTGAAAATGCTTGGAGCCCAAATCTCTGAAGCGCCCTTTGAGTAGGCTCCTGGTCATATCCTGGTGTCATATGAGGGAAGGGGACTAGAAAAAGGAGCTAGTTCCTATTGTTTAATTTCTTCAAAGGGGCCGAGGAAGAGCCTGTGTGTTTGGAAGAACCTGTACTTTGGAGAAATGGGGACCTGTGTAAATTGATTTGGGGTCTATCAGAGGCTCTATGAGTCAATCTGACTGCCTATTTTGAACGATGATAGACCAGGAGGTCGTGCAACCCTGAGGAGAGAAGGGATCCCACATCATACGTGCTCCAATGGTGCCACTCGCCTTTGACTGGTTTTGGTAGTTGTCCAATGCTTGGAGTCAATACTCCATTCAAGTGACCTTGTGAGAGGATAAGGGTGTCTATGGAATAGGTACCCTTCCTTATTGCATGCCACTTAGAATATTCGTGAGCGATTATCTCACTTTTCCCTCACAACATCGTGGATCTATCGAACTATGTAATTGTTAACCTACAATTTGAGCCACAATGAGAGTGCTGGTAGGATGTGACAGGGATGCTGCCACACCTTTCCCTGAATATATGGTTTCTTTGCATGGCCCCTTTAGTTGTTATGTGGGTCTGGTTAGGAAGCAATCGTCATCCTGCATAAATCAACGAAACACTGTCATTGATCCATAAACAACATCATAATATACCCGATCATAGGCCACACATGCATAAATAAAATACGCAAACCAATATAGTCCACTCCCTGAATCAATATGGAGTCCAAGGAGGTCCATTGATTCCAGTGGCATCCTCAATCCGTCAAGTTTCCTTCACACTCAGGGGAAACTCATCAATAACATCTGTCAATACATAGATATAAAATAACATAACATCATCATCCATCAACATAATCATAAGAATACATAAGTGAACACAAAACCATATACTAAAACGTGATCACTTGCGTGCAAGTGTCCTCAAATAATAAGTCAATAACATGTTCTTGCAAGAGCACGATGTTATATAATCCCCATGCATAGATGCAGAGTCTATGTGCCAAATGAAAAAGAGTTGAAAAGTTTGTTATTGTCATAGATGCATAGCGTTCCTTATGTTGGACATCCAGGCTATGAGAAGACAATTGTCATAGTAAAAAATAAATACAATTGGCTGAGTATGAAAAATGAGGTTACAAATTTTATTGCTAGATGTATCGAATTTAAAAATGTCAAAGCTGAGAAAAAACATCCAGCTGGTTTGATACAACTTTTTCCCATTCCTGAGTGGAAGTGGGAAGTTGTGACCATGGATTTCATTACTAAGTTTCCTAGGACTAGTAAGGAACATGATTCTATTATGGTGGTGGTGGAAAATCTTACTAAATCTTCCCATTTTATTCCAGTGAAGTTAGCACACAAGGTAGCTAATATTGTTGAGAGATACACGTAAGAAATTGCTAAGTGGCATGATGTACCTAAAAACATTGTGTGCGACAGAGATTCCAGGTTCACCTTGAAGATTTATAAAGGGATGTTCAAAGTATTTGGGACAAATATGAACTTTATCACATTGTATCACCCTAATATAGATGGTCAAACAAAAAGAGTAAATCAGGTGATTAAAGATATGCTTAGGATGTACGTGATGGATAAACCATAAAAATGGGAAGACTACTTGCATTTGGTATATTTTTCTTACAACAAAGGATATCAATCATATTTAAAGATGATTCCATTTGAACCAATGTATGGTAGAATGTGAAACACACCTGTGAGCTGGGATAACCCAATAGATCATGCAGTAGTTGGGACAAATCTACTCTATGAAATGGAAGAGAAGATTGTAACGATAAGGATGAATCTAAAGGCTACCCAACACATGCATAAAAGATGCACAGATAAAGGAAAAACCCATAGAGAATTAAAAGTGGGAGACCACATGTTTTTGAAAGTTAAATCCATACGCAGTTCCCTGAAGTTGGGGGATTTTTCTAAGTTGGTAGAGTGTGATTGTGGAAATTTGAAATCCTAGAGAGGATTGGTCATGTTTCATATATGCTTTCATTTCCTACATCCTTGTGTATTCATAATGTTTTCGATGTGTCATTTCTTAAAAAATAATTACCTGATGCTAATCATCTTATTGATTGGAATGTGATTCAGGTGGAGCCAAAAGGGAATTTTTTAGTGCGACCGATTTTCATAATGGATCGGAAAATCAAATAGGTCTGGAATCGAGCAATGGAGATGATAAAGATTCAATGGACATGGTAAGATCCTGAGGGTGCAACTTGGGAGAGAGAGGATGCTATACAGGTAGAGTATCCACATCTTTTTGAATATTTTTCAAATGTGTATGTACATGTGTATATGATGCACTAAAGACAATGCATAAATAAGAGGGGGCAGTGTAATATCTTTAATATGAACCTAGTTTAATTGTACATATAGGTCGGTGAGCCATGGTATCAATTGTAAATGTAATCGTGCATTTAGGATGGTGAGCCATGGGCACCTAGTTTGGTTTTGTGCACACATGAGTAGTGCATGGAGAATTGTTATCAATGAAAGCGTGTGCACATTTTAGAGTGTTGCTTGCACTTGAGTAATTGCACAGGAATTACCTATTAGAGCGCATGGAGCTAGTTTATATATATATATATATATATATATATATATATATATTGATGCCTGAGAGCATGTGTGGTTCTGAGGCTAGTGTTTCGGGACACAAATAGGCCAGTGCAACTATCCATGTAAATGTAATCACAGTTATTAATATTGTCACATCGTTGTGCATAGACAGATCAAATGAAAAGGATGAGGGGCTAGATCCACTAAAATAGGGAAAAGGAGGAAGACTTAAGTCTTAGGGAATATTTTATAATATTTCTGGAAAAATGTTATGTTATGGATAATTATTTTATCCTAATTTCCCAAGGGTAGGGAATGAGTCCCCAAGTGGCTAAACCTACTTATGAAGGTGACAAGTGTCAAGTTCAAGGCATCCAATATATATTGTTGTCCTTAGTGTATTTCGAGAGAGATTTCATTCTTTCTGGGCTTATTCATTTTTTTGGTATGCAGAAGGGGTTGGATTGTCTAGAGAAACTAACTATTCCCTTATCTACAAAGAATTTTGTAAGGGATTTATGTTTTTTATTCATATTTATGTTGTTGAATAGGTGGGTTGTCAGGCCTGTTAGAAGTCTCTCTTGGTGAGAGATTTGTTGTTGAAGAGGTGGGTTGTTAGGCCCCTAAGCATACTCTCTAGGTGATAATTTTGATGGAAATTGTTCTCTGGTGCATTGGGCATTAGTTTAAGGGTTCAAAGACTTCCTTTCCATCCTATTTCTAGAAACCTCAAAGGGAAGTGGGGAAGCTGAGAGGATTTTCAGTAGATAAGGAGAACACTTCCTTAGGTATGATAGGTGAGTGGGGAATGAGAGACTATAGACTTTTTGCAGTAGTGGCACCTTGGACTGGGAATTTCCACTTAGTATTAGAACTTAGTCTATCACTATGAACCATTTTTACCTGGCTGTGTTAAGCCCCATCTCGAGGGTGACCTGTTGCTGAAAGTATATGAGAAATAAAGTCTATGGACGGGAGGAATGTCTGAGTTCTATGCATAGTTTCTGACTTTAATACAAGATACGTGTCTTTATGTTCTTGCCTCATTTTCTATGTTCTTATTTATCTGTGTTTGATATGGGTTAATTCTTGTATGTAGTCTCATATAAGTAATTTATTTTACTCTTTTTAATACTTCTTTTCCTTATAAGTATGGCGGTTATAGTCTATATTTATAGACGTGCATGAGTATGACTAATGTTTACAATATTTCTTATTAAGTTTTCCTTTGATATTGTTTATGAGTCTTCAAGGAAAGGTTTGAATGGTTGGGTGTGTAGGAAAGTAGCATGTGTGCATAGGAGGATGTAAGTCATGTGCACATACATAGAAGTAGACCTTGTACACAAGGAAATAAGAATTGGACTATGATGCTAGGATGGTTACATGCACAATAATGTTGTGAAATCACTATGTTTGTGCACAATAGTTTTTAATTACTTTGGCTATGTTTTAAGTTATGAAAAAGGAAGAAATTTAGTGTAGCACAACTCAACTTGAGGATGAGAACATTACTTCAAGTGATTTTATGCAAACTAGTGTTTAGTATAGAATCTGTGCAGTGATATTTTTGGAGCAGATTTGTTCAGTAGTATGTTGTATGATGTTACATTATGTTTGGTTATGGCTACATAAGTTGCGATTGGTGGCATGGCCCATCCTGGGTGGTTGGGGATGTTACAAAGGAGATATCAAGAATAAACCAACTATATCAAGGATCAAGAAGAAGTATTGGGTGAAAGAAGTGGTTTTCTCATTATTAAGGAATCTATACCAGGGTATAAGGTGCCCATTTGAAAGGTCACCACTTTAGGGAATTAAACAGGTTCTTATACTCAAAGATATTTGATAAACAAACCTCAAGCACAAGCATACAATGAAGGTAGTAGGCCTAAATATATTCATAGTCCATTCTATGTTCAGTCTGTAAAACCCATCTTCTTCTTCTTCCGTGGTATATGTCTTCATGTAAATCCATTTCTCCCATTTTGGTTACTTGTATCAGATATGATTAGCAAAATCTAAGGAAACAAGTTGACATAATATTCAATGTAACTACGTGATATTTTCTCATGGAATGGAATTAATTTCATCTTAACATGACTAGTTCTGGTCATTTCCTTATGTATTTGAATGGATGCAGAGGGTACCTTGATATATTTAGATGTATGAATATTTAAAACTGTTTGAAGCATGTTTTTTCATAGAAATTATACATTTTTTGTAACTTCTGAATTCTCAATTGCTCAACATATTTTTCCCTCTCTAATAAACTACAAAATTCATTCTAAGCGGTGCTTTGTATGTTTAATTGTTTTTCTTCAAAATTATCCCACTTACTCCCTTGAAATTTTAATTTTATAAATATGCATGGTCACATGCCTCTTGAGGTTGAGATTTTGAATAATCTGTGATGAAATTGTTTGATGTTCAAGAAAGTGAGTAAAGAGAGTGAGAGAAATTGAAGAAGTTCTCGTAACATTCGTTGATATAAACATGATTTTAAAGGTCATTATGAGATTTAGCTTCCGGGGTGTTTTTATGGTTTCATAAATCACCTAAAACATCTAAAACATCTCAAGGAACAACATGACAAATCAAATCAAAGGTTTGAAGAAATCAAACAAAGATAAGATTGAAAAAATGAGAAAAGGAAAATTGTCATAATTAAAAGGACCAAAAGATTAATTGAAACATAAATATGAGGAAATATCTATGCTAATAAAATCTTTGGATGATTTGGATAAACCATTGATTAAAATAATGAAGCAAGTCTCATTGAAAAAATATTTAATTAATGGCAAGTGGAAAGTATTGGACGAGATCATAGAACAAATGCGTGTCATTAGGTCACATTTTGAGCTATCTCATCATTGTGAAACTATTATAATAGCTAATGCATAGATTGAAATTAACAAGTTGTTTCTTGATATACCATCAAAATCATAGGAAAGTGGACAAATAATTTAGTTTCTTAATTCATTTCCAAATAATTCTTTGGAATACATGGGTAAATGATTAGAGTGATATCATTCTCAATATAGGGAGTAAGTGAAAAGAAAGAGTTAGTTGTTGCTTTGCAACACAAGATTACTTATGTCAATGAAGTGTTAAAGGAATTTAGGGATCAAATTGTACCCATTTGCAAATATTATTTACCTTTATCATGTATACASGATCTCTAATGAAGTAGTAAAGAAATTTAGGAATCAATTTGTATGTATTTGCAAATATTATTTACCTTTCCCTTATACACAGGAGCTCTAGATGTTTCTAAGACATGTTTACGAGACTTCTTTGATAGCTTGTTGTGATKATAAATGATAAATATTCTATTGATTAAAATGATAACATTTCATTTAGACAATAGATCATTGACTCATTTTCTCATGATTTTTCATTTTTAGTTTTGGTAAAGGATCTATAGCAAGTACATCCAATAATCCAATTTTATTTTCTTATTGATCTTGATATTTCATATAAGAAAATGTGCATCTATACTATTCCCTCGGGACATGAATGGAACAAAATACTACATTATAAATTCAAGACTCCATTGCTAACATATATTGTTGTTCATAATGAAGAGATTATATCAATGTAAAAATAGGGTATTCTTCCTAAATTCAAGGATGTAACATCCAAAGATAAAGGGGCCCCAACTAAGGAAAAGGAAGTTTCATCTTCAATAGGAAAAAAGTCTCAACTAGTCGTAAATCAAAAGATTAAATGCTATCTCTAATTCAATGAGTGGAATAAGTCATCACGATAGTCAATGACATGCAAATTTTCATGTAAATGTTAACATTTACATAAAGTTGTATGTATAGAAGTAGTTAGGGAAATGAATTTATAAAAGAGAAAATCTCATAGCACAAGGGCTTGATGCTTTTTCAAGAAAGTCATACATTTCTTTTAGAATAACTTGTTCAAATTAGCATTTATTCTCTTATTCTGGATATTATTAGTCCTTGCCGAAGGTGTAGAAGGACTATAGTGATCAATAATTCGTTGACTTCATATTAATATGTCCTTTGACTATAAATTTTCGCATCATCTGTATTGTTCATACTATAGAAGTAAAAAAATTATTTTTTATATAATAAAAAAAACCTTATATGTCATTGTCACATTGGAGAATATATTGCAAGTCTTATTGCCGGATTCATTGTTCCCAATGTTTTAAATGTTTAGATATCCAAAGTTTTGAGCTTAGATTCTCTTTTTTAATTTTTATTACATTTTTACTAAAATGTTTACATACCAAAAGTTCTGAGCATTGACACTGTTTTTTAATGTTTTTATTATTATTAGTCCCTTCCAAAGGCATAGAGGGACTATAGTGATCGATAATTCGTTGACTTCATATTAATATGTCATTTTATTATTATTTGTATTTGTATTGAAATGTTTACATACCAAAGGTTTAGAGCATTGACCGTGTTTTTGAGGTGCTTGAATAGGCCTGACAACCTAAATGTTTACATAGTGCGAGGTCCTTAAACATGCTTGACAACTTAAATGTTTTCATACCATGAGGCCCTTAAACAACTTGATAACCTTAAATGTTTACCTAAATAGGCTTCTCATAGTACATTTTTCCTTGATTTTTTCCATACAATGTTGCAGTGAATTTGGACAATATTGTTGTCCACTGCCAGTTGCATAGCCATTGTATGTTTCAAACTTCTTCTATGCTTGGAATGCAATTTGGTCATCATTGAAGATACATACATTGTTTACTGATTCGGTAGGTGATTCTTGTTCAATGGTTCGTCGGCTGCTTCTTGTGGTTGTTTGGTTCAACTTTGCAAGGTTGAGAACCTGTGCCTGTGATTGCACCCATTGATGCTTGTTGCTTTCTTTTCTTTACTTCAACTTTGTAGGGTTGGGGTCCTACATGTGTAGTTGGAGCTGGTTTTTTTTACTTTGCAAGGTCCAAGTGTTGCACCCACAATTCGACCTGTACTTCTGTTGTTCATCGTTTCAGATTAAGTTTAGATGCCATAATTTCATTTTGTTTGCAGTTTTCAAGTAAGAATGTTTGATTATTTCTACTAGCATGCTTGTCATATGTTTTGGGTTCCTTCTGTGTTTGGGATGCATTTTGGTAATCATTGGAGATACATATGTTGTTTATTGGTTTAGTGGTTGTTGCTTGTTCTCTGGTTTTTTGGTTCATCAGTTGTTGCTTGTTGTTGTTTGGCTCAAGTTTGTGAGTTTGAGGTCTTGGGGCTGTAGTTGAGCCTATTCATGCTTGCTCGCTGGTTATTTTATTGCTGTTTTATTTTGTTTACTTCATCTTTGTAGGGTTGGGGTCTTGCACCGAAAGTTGGAGCTATTTTTTTTTCACTTTGTAGTGTTCAGGTCCTGCACTTGCAAGTGGACCTGTGGTTCTGTCATTTGCCATGTCCGGTGAAGTAGAGATCTAGAGCATGTCTCATGCCCACCTATCATGTTGTTAAATTTTGCTCCAATTTATTTTTCTAGCTCTGGACCATACCTACTTGCCTTTGCAAAATGTTCTTGTAGAAGAAAAGGATATTGAGATGGTGCTAGAAAGAGTGGTGTTCCGTGGATTGCAAATTGCATTATTCAGTTTCTATGATGTTTGGCGTGCAACATTGCTAGCATAATGAATGTGTTCTTAAATGCATCGAATCATTTACATTTTGTTAGGAACCAAATATCAATATAGCATAGAAAATCCTCAGAATAAGTACTCAACGCCTTGAAAAAGCAATAATTTCAGATAATAATCCTCTTCAAGGGGGAAACCTCCTTTTACCCCACATAAATGTTCAAGTACAAGATGATTCCAAATGACAATGTCTCCTTGGAATATATAGGAGACTAGGAGGTATAATTACAACTAATGGAATAAATCCGACAGAAATAAAATAACATTACTAATGTAATATGCCCCAATTAATGGGTAATGAGCCAATATTAGGGCTTAACATGCCCCTCCCCTTGAGACAAGTGTTGTCTACAACACTTGAGTAACTCTGGATGCTTCTGTATAAAAGACTCATCTTCTCAAGAGGAATCTTCAGCCAATAGTTTCCTCCATTTAATGAGGTACTCTGAAATGGATCTATTCCTTAGCTGGCGAATTCTTGTGTCATTTATGGCTTCAGGCTCCAATATGATTTATCCTTCCTCATCAAGTTCTGGCTATATAGTTTGAGCTGGGATCTTGACACCTATAACCTTCTTTAAGCATGAAACATGGAAAATTGGGTGTACTCGTGAAGATGCAGGCAACTCCAATTTGTATGCCATAGTACCAATATTTTGCAACACCTTATAAGGGCCATAGTACTTTGGTGATAATTTATTATCCTTGTTGGCTTGCTTGATGGACATCTGTTTGTATGGTTGTAGTCTTAAAAACACCCAATCCGCTACGTCAAAAATTCTTTCACTACGATGTTGATCTGCTTGTTGTTTCATGCGATTATTTTACATGGTCAGGTTGTCCTTTAAGATTTGGAGAACTTGTTGTTGATGCTCGATGTGATCTTCCACTGCTTGAACCTTAGATTTTTCTTTCAGAGAAGAAGTGATGGAAGGAGGGTGGTATCCATAGAGTGCCATAAATGGTGTCATATTTATTGCAGTATGAAAGGAAGTGTTATACCACCATTATGCCAAGGGTAACCATTTGAACCATTGTGTTCTTTTATCAAAGACAAATCAACGAAGGTAGCCTTGCAGACATTTGTTCACTATCTAAGTTTGTCCATCGGATTGAGGATGATAGGATGAGCTATGAACCAATTGAGTACCCAAACAAGAAAATAATTATGTCCACAAATGTCTAGTAGCTTTGGGCTACCATGTAGCTTTTGAACTGTCTCCATGAATGAGGTGGAAACTATACTAGCTTTGAAGGAATGAGAGAGTGCACAAATGTGTGTGTATGATCCGAAATCAGATCCAGAAGCCTGATAGGGTTTAAAAATGCTCAAAAATGAAAGTGCTCAGAATGCGATGAAACCAACGCCATTGTGTTTGTCTTGTCTTCCTGATTCCGGCGGTATATTTACTTCGTCAAATGGGCTCCGTATGCACAAGATATCACATTCTGTCCGAAAAGGAAAACATGTAAAAAAAGGGGGATGACTGTATAGTCCGTACAGTGCCACGTGGCATGATGACTGTACAGACCGTACGGTCCATATAGATGATGTGGAAGCTCCAGGAGGTGACACATGACAGGCTGATTTGGCATATGGGCAGATAGTTGGACCAATCCATGGGTGACACGTGTCACCACTATAAGTGTGACACGTGGCACGGATGACATCAGAAGGTATGGTGGTAGACACATGGAAGGTTGATGTCGCAGACGCACAGGTTGACAGGTGGCAGATAACGTGGACCATTCAGTGATCGACATTTGGCAAGTTGTGGTTGGTTGTTGAGGTGCCACGTGGCCCAGTCATGAGCTGCCACGTGGCACCCTGTGGTTCGCTGTTATGGTTTTGTGTAAAAGTTATTGGCGTGTACGGGGGTCGAACCCGCAACATCCTCTCCGGGATATGGAATGGAAGGGCTGGGCTAACCGCCCACCCCATGGGTAGTTCGTGTTATGTATATGACATATATTACATTTAAATTTGGTTGAATGTTTAATTGGTAGGGAAAAGGGTCGGGGCTTAGCCCCAATCCTCGACGCAAACAAACAACAGTGACCACACCATGTAACTAGGAACGCGGCCCGATTCAGCGGGACTGTTGGGGATAAGGACTAGCCCATGGTTCATGGGAAGATCCCATAGGACCAGGGCCATCCACCAAAGTTTGGGTGCAGTTATATTGTTAAGCCGATATTCTATGCCATAACCCACGGGACCGGGAGTTAGCGCGAAAGGAAAGGGCCAACGCATAGCTCGAGGGGCTAACGCTTGGCCACATGGCCGATATGACCATGCCAAAGGGGGAACGCACTGGATGAAGGGGGATAATGCCTATGTTTAAAATAAAGTGGGTTTTATTATATAGTTTTGATTTTTAAAAGATTATATGCCTGTTATTAGTTGATTTTCTCCATTTTTGGGAGATATTGGGCATTTTTGGAGCCCAAATTTTGGGAGGAAGTTGAATATGACTAACCAACTTCAAATCTATATAAACCAGGCCTGTTCGAGGCCATGCAAGACAGTCAAGGATAGAAAAAAACAAAGTTATGATGAAGGGAAGCCAAGCCAAAGCCATTTTTATGCAGGGAAGATATTGAGGAGAAGACGTTGTCAGGCCATTTCTTGGAGCTCCGGACATCAATTTTGCGTGCCATTTTATTTGCAGGGTTCTTGAGATCTGGAAGACCATGACCAGATCAGTATTGTATCCAATTGGCACTGCAACAATGTATTTTTGAGCTTTTGAATAGAATTAAAGAAGCCTCCCCCACAGAGACAAAGGCCCGGAGACGTAGGCAAAGTTGTGTCGAACTTTGTTATCAATATGCATGTTATGGTTTTCTATCTATTATTTCATTTTAGATCTGCATATATGTATATGGCTATCATAATTACTCTTCTTTCCTCATTCTTTCATTAAGTTTCTCGAATGGTTAATTAACGCATGCAAAATTAAAACTCAACCATAGTCATTAAAAGATCCTACGGATCAAGTCGTATCAGAGCTAGTTGACGTTTGGATTTGAGTTTTTCATGTTAACCAGGGAAAAGCTACAACGTGGTGAAGGCGATCTTGTTGCAAATAATCCATTAATTGGATTGAGAAAGAGAGCTTCTCATAGTGAGAAGATGGCGTCAGAAGAAGGGATTTCTCAATATGAGAAAGAATTCCGGAAAACATTCCATGCTATGTCGGAGATGGTGAGAGTTTTGTATGAAGATTACCTGGAACGAAAGAGACCAGTTTTGGGTGAATCTTCAAAAGGAAAAAGTGAAGAGGAAGAGGACCATCCTCAGATTCGTCCTTCACCTCCATCAACACCTCCTTCTTCTCCTTCTTCTTCAAGTTCAAGTTCTAAATCTAATGAGAAGAAAAATGTTCATAAGAATAAACATGAAATGACATTGTTAAAACTTGATGTAAAATTTGAGTTGCCCATATATGATGGTGAAGTAAATGCAGAAAAACTTGACAATTGGATT
>ML851633.1:45234-59544 GCA_009831015.1 Picea engelmannii
TGAAGTAGATGGAGGCATTTATAGTAGTTAATGTAGGTAGATAGGAATTTAATTCTAGATTAGATTGTTTGAGAGCGCAAGAGGGAAACTGGATATAGATACCCTCATTGTGCATTGTAACATTATTTAGGAATAGTTTGAAGCAGGAAGAGAATAGAAGAGAAGTAGAGAGTTGTAGAATAACACGCATGTACAAATCTTGAATTAATAGATGAAATTGATTCAGATTCATGGTTTTGTGTTATTCTTTGTGTATGCATGTTTGAGTGCTATGCTCATGAATGTTTGTTTCCTGTTATACATATTCTTTGATATGATGTGTATATGATTTCATGTGTTGAGATTGAAGTCTGAAGGGTAGAGAGAATTAGTCTCAATTGTTTCTCTAATTGAGCCATAGTTCCTGCAAGGAGTGCAGTTGAAATCGTTTGCAAGGAGTGCGTTGACGGAGGGTTCAGATAGATTAAATTTTGTTCTATATACCCAGAAGTGTAGTTGGTCATAGGAGTCATGCAAGGAGTGCGCAGGCCAAGAGAAGGCTCAGAATTGTGAATATGAGGGAAGAATTCACAGACTGTTGTTGCAGGTGGGTGCAGAGTCGAGGAGTTCTCAGATATTTTGAAAATATCTTAAGATTTACCGCAAGGAGTGTGTGCAAGGACCCTCTTTGAGGTTGAAGTTGTGTGGAAGCTTAGGAGGGATAAGTATTTTAATCTTATCGAAGAGAAGCACTAGAAGTTTGTGCCATGGAGTGTGTAAACCAGGCGTTGCATAGTTGTACCGTAGGGAGACAAATTTCGTGGAGGAACACTTGGTCATTCCCAAGGAATCGCCAAAGGGAAGAATCGATGGTCAGGATCTTATGGAGAGGATCTGTAAAATCTCGTCAACCATTGGATATGCTAAAGAAGCAAGGAGGTTATGACCGCGTTCGGAGTTCAATCTCTAGGATTCGTGAGTCGTTGGATCGTTGATCAGTTACATGTTAGCCGTTGGATTGGACAGTATCCGCATGAGGTTTACCATCGGGATTTGAAAGATCAGTGGTCCTGTGGTCGAATGTTTTTTGACATTTGAAACCCCAAAGTCTTGGGAAGATCTAGACCGTCCATTAGTTGTGACATGTGGCGGAGATCGAAGGCATTGGGAGTCAGGATATTCGGCATCGAGAAATCAGAGTTCCTCTGGACAATAAAGTTGGGAAATCATAAGTCTTGAAATCTCGGAGAAATCAGGACCGTCCATTAGAGAAGGACGCGTGGAAGCAATCAGTGCCATCGGGGGAATTCCCGATAGGAAGTTGTTGGTCGGCGTGTGGGTCATCGGGATATCGGGGATCCTAGTGACAAGGTGTTCACACATTTTGGAATCACAAAACTCAAAACCCCAACAAGGATGCAGGTGCCACCGTGCGACCAGCTGTCAGCATGTCAGAAAGGAGGGAAGCGCCATTGTGGGAGCCAACTGTCAGTATAGCAGTGAATCAGGATTCGATGAATCGGGAATCCTGTGGGAAAGTGTTTTTCAACATTTGAAACCCCGTAGCCCCGATGAGGGATAAGACTGCGGTCACGGGGATAGTGGTCATATGGACAAGGATTCTAGCCAGGAGGGATAACACATAAAGAGTGCATTGAGATTCGAGGGATCGTGAATCATAACGACATTTGCATTTCAAGATCTAAAAGTCTGAAACCCCGATTGGAGGTATGAATACGGTCATATAGAGTAGGTCACGTGGACCAAGGGTCTAGCCTAGAGGGCTAACGGAAGTTGGAAGCACATCGAGATTTTGAAGTCCAAAACCTCGACGAAAGCGATATAAGGTTGTGGTCTTATAGAAGGTGGTCACATGGACTAAAGGCTTAGCCAGGAAGGGCTAAGGCAACAAAGGAGTGTATTGGGGATCGGTAAAGTAAGTTGTCTGGACATTGCAAGTGTCGACATCCCAATAGGAAGGAACCTCGATAACAGAGTAAAAAACCAGCATTGATTTCCCGATAGAAGAAGGGGAGATCCTGTGAGAGAGTGTTGTGGGTGAGAATTTCACAATAGGTAAATAGAAGAACCTCTCAGTTCTTCAGGCCGAGGAAGGAGGAAAGATCCTGTGAGCGGACGTGCCAAGTGGGCACGCCTGCATCAAGTGGTATTGGAGCTTAATTCTTGTCTGTATATTTCAGGCAGGAAGAGGCAGGAAGAGGTAAATAGCACTCTGATACACATCAAGTGGTATCAGAGCTTAGAAAAACTTATTTTCTTTCTGTATCAGAGAAAATGAAGAATTCACCATTCCGTCGAGGAGAAGGGATAGAAAATCACCTGATCCAGAGGAGGAAAGGGAAACGCCCAGAGGAAGGGGTAGAGAAATGAAGAATCCAGAAGTAGAAAGAGATCTGGATAACTTACGCGATAGAGTTGTGGAACTGGAGATAGGAAAAAGGCGCAGAGCTGATGTAGGAGATATCAGTGAGTCTGAAAATGAAGATGATGCTGGACATGAAGAAGAAGAAATCCCAGTAGAAGATGCAACAACTGAATGCTTACTTAAAGCTGTTGCAAGAATGGGTGCAAAGGTGAAAATGGACATTCCAGTTTATGAGGGAAGTCTGGATGTAGAAGAGCTTCTAGAATGGATTAGAGATCTAGACACCTATTTTGACTATGAAGAGATCGAAGAAGACAAAAAATTCAGGCATGCCGTCACAAGATTAAAAGGATATGCAGCCTTGTGGTGGGATGAAGTACAAGCTGACAGACGTTTCCAAGGCAAACAAAAAATTAAGAGCTGGGATAGGATGATTGCAAAGATGAAGGAAAAATTTATTCCCAGGGACTATCAAATTTCTCTGTTTAGGAGGATGCAGAACCTGAGACAGAAGCTGATGACAGTGAAGGAATATACTGAGGAGTTTTACAGGTTGAATATCAGGGTAGGTCATTGCGAAAGCAATGACGAAAAAGTGCCCAGGTATATGTATGGCCTGAGATATGAGATTCAAGATGAAATAAGTACTGCAACCATACGAACGGTAGAATATGCTTATCAAATGGATTTGAAAGCGGAAGAGAAGTGTTGGCAGCCAATTAATTTTTTTTAATTTCTCTAAAAAAAGCTGCCTACACCGCTTGTCTTCTAAACAACAAATCATCGTCGCATTGTGCAACTAGACATTTGTTTCATTTTTGCGACAATTGCAATTTGGTTTCAATTCAGTTTTCACAACTAAAAGTGTGAAAACACCTCTTTTGTTGATTGGACTGTCGTCGTCTTTTATTGATTTTTCTGAAAGGCACTTGACCATTGGTTTATCACATGACTACAAAAGATTCTTTCAAACTTATGTCCTTTGGCCTACTCTTATCTTGACTGCGCATTTGTATTTATTTGATTAATAAGCCATTGAGCATGAATATTTAATGGTTACATTTGATTCTATAAAGGTCATGATTGATTTTGGTCTTATATACTTTGATCCTTATTGCTATGAGCTCTTGACTTATTGATTATATGAGATTTTTGGTTGCAATGTTCTAAAAACTTTTAAATATAACCATTCGAATGTGCAACATATGCATTGGTAATATTATAAGTTTGATTTGATATGAAATGACAATGGTTTGAGTTTCACAAAGGCGCATTGATTAATCTTTTGGATTTCAATTTTGTCGTTTGAATCGTTGCTTGGTACATTGTTTTGTGAGTTTGATTTTACATTGAACGATTATAGTTTCAAACTATACATTGGCATGATTGGATTAACATTGGTTTAAAATGTTCGATTGATACGATGGATCGTTGGTTAATGTTGGATTTCATGTTGGATTGAACTATACACTTGGCGCATGAATATAACATATGGTGTTGGTTCTACATTTGATGGATGGCACGTTGATATGGTTGTACACTGATTTGGGATGGCCGATTAATGTGTTGATTACTGATGGAACAACGTTGTACCCAGTCATTAATACACTGCATGGCGGTGATAATCCCACCACCTTCGCATGCATTACATTGATTCATTCCTCTTTGAGCGCTTGCAGCTGTTAAGCCCTGTTATTTTCCTCCTGCGTTTTGTATTGTTCAAACCCAACCCTACCATGCACAGAAGCCATGGCTCCTATCGTAAGGGCCGAGCCCAACGGGTGCCAAGCACTGTTGATGTTTGATGGCGCTTGTAGCGACTTGGAGAAATTCGGGTGGCTCTCGTTCATAAGGAAATTCGATGGTTATAACCCTATCGTGGCTCGGCAATTTGCATTATCATTTGATGGCTACCGAGCCAAAATTGGAGATGTGCAACTGGAGATTAATGAGCAATTTCTCATCTCGGCAATCAGCCTTCCTGCTACAGGATAGAAGTGGTCTAAAAATTGTAAATTGGAAGATGTCCCGTGGACATTGCTTTTCCAATCTCGAACGATGAAACCCTGCAACAAAGGATGGCCTGCAAAAATGTTAAAACAACGCTGGAACGACCTGCTCATGATAATCAAGCAATTCGTTACTTGCAAGGGCAGGTATGGGTTCGTTCTCTTGTTTCACCTTCGTCTATTGAGGGTTTTTATGGGTTTTGAACTCAATGTACCTCACTACCTTCATAGAAGTCTTTTTAAGATGGCGAAGAGATACAAACGTAGCTAGGCCGATACCAGTCTCTTCCATTTGGGGTTAATTAAAATGATTATCGTTTACGAGTTGGGGTTACGTCGTGACAGTTGGGGTGATTTTCTCAGTCGTAATGGCTTTGAAGAGTCCAACCCACCACAGGTTGATAAGCCTATGGTGACCAAGAGCAAGCCTACCCCTGTACCTTACAACATTTTGCTACCCAAACCTCTACCCGACCCACCTACGAGCTTGCCCATGTCTGTGACCAAACAGGTCGAAATTTCTAAGCCCACAACCAAACAGCCTAAATCTAAAGCTAATGCTAATTCTAAAGGCAAGAAAAACGCTCGGTTAATCTCTCGCATGGAGAGAAATAAACCTAAAACCCCTGCCAACTCTGAGCCTATCGTGGTTAGCGAAGATTCTGATTCAGAGGTTGAACATTTTCTCGCAAACAAGTATCCTTACTCAGAAGGCTTGTGTGGAAACCTGCACATGACTTTGTTAAGAATTTACCACCTTGTCTGCGGGATGATCCTAATTTTCCTGGCATTGAACTACCTCGTGGAACCCTCGGTGACTCATCAAAACCCCCATCTACTCAACCAGTTGTTCCATCCTGCGATCAGTGTGGATTATGGTTGGAGAGATACTACTTGGATGTGCCGATGTTACAATCCAGAGTCCATGATTTGGAAGATCAAGTGGCAAAGCTCACTGGTCATAATGCGAAGATGCAAACCTTGGACAAGAAGCAACGAACTACTGGTTCAATCCTGTTCAAGAATGTCGAGTCAGCTACAGCAATTGTCAATTCAAAATTGACATAGCCTCAACAACCGCGCTGGTATAATTTTCACTCATTTATATGGCACATTCATAAACTCTGTGTGTATTATTGACCTGCTCTGTTACATAAACATGCACTGCTGTATATGATTTGGTTTGTTAAATAGAATTTTGTTATCGTTTAGTTGGATTTGGTTTTGATTCTAGTAATCATATTTAGATTTTTATTATTTAAAGTTAGTTACGATTGGATGCTCTGTTGCATCTATTATAGGAAAGCCATTTTACATTTCAAATTTTGAAACACGATCTATCTTTTGATTCGAATTGGTTATGATGCACATAAACGATGGTTGTTCTGTTACAATTTTATCTGAGTATGATTTTGACCAACCCGGATACGATGTGGATTTTGTTTAAAAAAGGGGTTTTTATAGCATGAATTGATACAAATCGTAACAGTTATGTGAAGTCCATCCAGTGAATTTGATGTGGCCCGTTGATTAAACCGACCTTGTTATATTTTGAATTGGAATAGCTATCGATATTCAGTTACGAATGATTATGCACAGGATGATGATTTGTTCTATAATTAATTCAGTCCCAATTTTGTTTGATTGTTGTCCAGCTTGTGGTTATCGATACTGTTGTCACATCCATCAATTGAAATCGATGGTGATTTTTGGTCATTACTGCTACGCATATTTCGTTCTGAGTATATCGTGACAACCTTTCTCATATTTGATTACAAAATAATCATATGCATAATCTACAGCTCGCCTATCTTTACTATTGGTTGAAACGATATATGTATATTGTTACAGCTGTAACAAATCTATTCAATTGATATCAATTACAATTATGATTTCGATTCTAATTGTATTTGATTACTATTCGGGTCGATTATGGTTGGTGACTACGATTACATCGTATCCCATGTGACTCGGATCAATGCTTAATTTTGTTTGATACAAAACAGGCCTATCAAAAGTTTCACAATGTTTATGGTGACTAAAAACAGAGCATTCCTTACTCTGTTTCGATTACATTTATTTTGATATAGATTAGTCTAAATGATAATTTCACTTGAATTATTAGTAATTCATTTTGATAATGAAAAGAAAATTAAATTCGATTTGATTTTATTTGATTGAGATCTAGTTCTGTTTGCTATTTTTAACTAGCTACAGAATCAGATGATTCTGTAGCTAAGTCTGAGAAGTCAATTTTTTATTGTTTTCTTAATAAAATATCCTTCTAATTTGATCTTTGTGTTCTATTGAAGGAAAATTCGAATTGGCAATAGATATGATGAGAAGTTAGGGGATGTTTTACAGATTCTACTTGCATTTTATTTCCTTAGTTTAGATGATTTTGGGATATCTCCCAGATTGTGTAAAACTATTTGAGATTATCTACAAGGAAGTTTTACCTTGTGAGAAACCTATATAAACCTATGGTTTTTGTAATAATGATCATCCTCAGTTGTGGGAGAATAGGGATATGTAATTCTAATACAAACTGGAGCAGAATTGATGTTTTTTCATAGCTTTTGCTTTTCAATATATCAACACTTTGTTTCAAGTTTTGTATATCACTTTGCTTATGGTTTATGACTACTTTAGCTATCTAAATCAAATGCAAATGATATAATTTTATTACTATTATCCATATCTTGTTTCTTCCAAATAGATAAAAGACATAACAGTTGTTGATTCATTTTGTGAATGATAGCTTTGTCTTCTTCATAGATTGAATTGTTACATATAAGTTTTCTGCATAACAGGTTTCCCTTATTGCAGAGATTTATCATCAGAAGATTGTTATGATTTTCTTTTATGTCTTGTTTGTCCTGTAAAAGACTTCAAGGAGCAGCATAGCTGATCGTTTACGAAAATCTTAAGGACTAAATGATGTGAATTTCTTCCTCCAACCAGCTAAGAAGTCATCTTACACAGGGCAGACTTGGAGCGTTTCCAGGTCAATTAGTTTGTTGTTTACTGTTTTTATTAAGTAGCTTAATATAGATATAAGTTTTATTAGATATATTAGATTGTTTAATTTCAGTAATGTTTATTTCCTTTTTCATAAAATATAAAAAATCAACAAAAGATTATTGGTTGTCTTAGGGTAGAGAACACATGAGTTTTGTAGGTTTTAAGTAAATCTGTAGATTGTTTATAGTGTATATTTGTGAATAAGAAATATTGTAGCTAATAATTAGATAGCTGATTTGAGTTATTACAATAGTAATTAGAAGATTGTATAGAGTAATTAGTATTTAGTGTATTAGTTCTTTTTCTTTGTTTTATTAGTTTCTAGTTTCCTCTATTTTAGTTAGTTTCTTGTATTTAGTCATAGCTGAGTTTGTTCTATTCACCTCTAGTTAGATTTCTTAGCTCAGATCATTTCTCTCTTTGGTTTTCATAGAATACCTTAGAGCGGCGAACAGAGCCGTTAAACTCATCAGGGTGGTCCATTCCAAATGGCTTGGGTTATTTAGACAACCCCGGACCGGTTCCACTCTCCCAGTTGACGGACGGTCAATTTCGCCCATCAACAAATGGCGCTAGAAGGAGGTCCAAACTGAGTTGATGGCACGAGGTGGTCGCAAGACTCCTCCACCCCCTAATCACTCCCCTATAATGACTAGAAGTCGTTCATTCGATAGTATTCCCCCTTGAACAACAACTACTTCAACAAAAGATCCTCAGATCATAGTTGAGCCAGCAACCCCTAATCCTACAGGTGGTGATATACAATAAATTTTTAGACAATCTCTTATTAAATCACATAAAGCCTTTGCTAGTCTTAGGCAACCAAATCGCTCATGGGGTCAACCTTTAGACTTCTCTGAAGTCAGAGAACAATTAGGTGATATAGACCTTACTGTGAATCCTACAGATCCAAACACAAATCCTGCTGCAGGAGGATTTGGGATACCTCCTTCACCACCTCCCTCATCTCCTTCTTCTTCTAGAGGAGATTCCTCTTCTGACGAAGGCAAATCACCTTCTCAGCCTTTTACACCCACTACCCCAATGGAAAATCAGAACAACCCTGCTAGACCTTGGTTGGACCAGGATGCCGTAGCTGTACCTGGAGACCAGCACCCTTTACCTAAGAACCCAGAGAAATGGCTTCCTAAGTTTGATCCCGATTCAAAACAGATAGCAGAAGATCATATCAAAGAATTTATGTTAGCCATCAGACTCCGTAACGTTGAACATGAAGATGTTGTCTGTAGGTTGTTCCCTTACACCTTTGAGTGTAATACATCCACTTGGTACTTTTCCCAACAACCTCACACTATAGTGTCTTGGGAAAAATTTCAGTCGTGCTTTTTGGAAAAATTTGGAGATGGAAAACCTCCTCAAGTCTTAGTCATGGATCTTTCAAAATTAAAAATGAATGCAAAAGAAAAAGTTAAAGATTTTAATCAAATATTTTTAACACTTCAGAATAGAATCCCAGCAGACTCTATGCCAGCTGAGGGTCTTGTAATAGCTTACTACACCAAAGCATTACATCAAATTATATCTATTTGGGTGAAAAGATCCAAAAATTCCACGTTATTAGAAGCCTTTGAAGAGGCTACACAAATTGAAAAAGACATTCTTAGTCTTGAGGATTCTTCTAGCAACGAAACTGAGACTATTTCTTCTTCCAAGAAAAAGATTGAAATTCTTCCCAGGCCTACACAAAACAAAACTCAATCCGAAAACTCTGATTTGGAAAATTTAACCAAAGTTGTACAAAAGTTATCTAATCAAGTTATAGACTTAAAAAGGTCGACCGAGGAAGCCTCTTCAAGTAAAGGACCCTACAAACCTCCTTTCTGAAAGCCTTTCCCAACCAACCGGCCTAATCCAAACCCCGAAGGCCTGAACCTAGAAAGTTTGCAATGTGCTCTACAGACAATTCTAGGAGCCCAAGATGACTTGATCCCTCCTGACGTTCCTCAAGAAGAAGTCGAGCAGGAAACAACACAAGAAGAAGAGTATTCTCCAAATATCTTTGGTCACCTCTCTGATAGTATCTTTCAAGCTAACTTTGAGACTGTGCACCCTTACAATACTAGGAGCAAGACTGCAAACAAACCTCCTGCCGAGAACACTACAACTTTACCTCCAAAGCCATCTAAATTAGCAGAAATTAAACAGAGTAATGTCAGTCCTAAATTAGATTATGATGTTATTGAAGATCTTAAGAAATTACGGGCTAACATTTCTATTTATGAGTTGTTGAACTTTCCATTTTTGTTACAGAAGATGTTGCAGAATATTTTAGACAATGGCAAGAATGGTAATTCAAACGGTAATAAGGTTGTGCAAAGCAAAGTTCCGCAGAATAATTTCACAAAAAACAATCCCGATACTCAAGATAAAGGAAGCCTTCATGTAACTCCTGTAAATAATGTAAATAACAATGTAAATAGTGTAAATAATTCAGATAAAGTAGTCTTAGAGAATGCGAGAAAGAAACCACAAGCTACAACTCTAAGTACTCCTAAGAATGTACCTCCTTTTCTTTTAACTTTCGAAATCTTCAACAGAAATGTGCATAACTGTATGGTTGACTCAGGAGCCTTGTCAAATGTGATGCCCTGGTCAGTCTGCCAAAAGACTAACGCTGAAGTTGAACCATCTTCTTTGAAAATCATACAACTTGATCGAACAAATGTTAAAGTTATGGGCGAGCTAAAAAATGTATTGATTATATTATCATCTAACCCTAAGGTTCATCAAGTTATTGATATAATTGTGGTGGATATACCAGAAGTGTATGGTATGTTTTTGAGCAGGGACTGGTCGGAGCAGCTACATGGTTACTTCGCAATGGACTGGTCTCATTTATGGCTTCCAAAAAACGACAAGCCCAACAAGATCAGGGTGAATCGTGACCGTTACCTCAAGTTCATGGTTACAAACTTGAATGACCCCAATGAACCATATACATCTCCGGCTGATTCATCTGAAGTCCAAGGGATGGACACCTACTTCAGAAATTTCATGGCTGAAATTTCACCTATCAACAATCTAGAACAACAGTCCGAGATCTTAGCATGTACACAACCAACAGATTCTATCCAACAATCCCGTGAACCCGATAGAAATCAAATTTGGTATTTATATTTCGACAGTGCCAAGTCGAAAGAAGGAGCTGGTGCAGGCTGCATCATTATTGATCCGGCAGGTAATAAAACATTATTGGCTTGTAGATTAGAATTTGAATGCACTAACAACATTGCAGAATATGAGGCTTTATTACAAGGTCTCAGAAAATCCTTAGACATGCACATTCAAAATCTAGTTGTATTCAGCGACTCAAAGATAGTGGTTAGACAGGTGAGAAATTCTATACATTGTCTTACCCCGCATATCAAATGTTATCAATCTGAGGTATGGAGTTTAATGAACAAATTTTCTGCTTTTAATATAAATTCCATTCCTCGATCAAATAATACTGAAGCAAATCTACTAGCTAATGTTTCTTCTAAACTTCTTCCTGCAGAAGGCTTGTCCCCAAATGCATTCTCTGTGGAGCTATTGTTTCAACCATCTGTTCCAGACAATATCACAAACTAGAGAGTATTTGACGATGATCAGCAGATCATTAACTTTCTGCACATGGAAGAAACCTTCCAAGATGCTGTGATAGATGAACAAACACACGATGACAATTTGCATGACTTTACGGTAATACCTAATCCGAAATCTCCTGAATCTCTATCGGACATGGTAAATTCCTTACCCAAATCTGTTGTTAGACTAGAAATTTTTTATGATTTTGAAGATAAATTCAAAAAAATGGTCAATTGTAAAACCAATAGTTCCTCATTAACTCATGAAAAAGTCAATTTAGGAACTAGTGAAAAACCTCAATGTATCAACTTAGGCTTGGGGTGTTCTAGGCAAGAAAAAACTACTTTTGTTAAATTATTTAAAGAGTTCAAGGATGTCTTTTCTTGGACTTACGATGATCTTAAGACATTCGATCCTAATATTATACATCATGTCATCCCAATGAAGCCTCAAACCTTGCCTTTCCAACAGAAGCTGAGGAAAATGCATCCTAAGCTAGAACCGACCGTACAAAAAGAATTGAATAAACTCCTAAGTGCTAAAATAATTTTTCCTGTTAGACACACTCAATGGGTATCCAACCTCGTCCCAGTGCGGAAGAAAAATGGAGAAATTCGACTTTGTGTCAATTTCCGAAACCTCAACAAAGCGTCTGATAAAGATAATTATCCTGTCCCTCCCATGGAACAGATACTTCAACAAGTATCTGGTTCCGAGAGGCTATCCTTATTGGATGGTTTCTCTGGATATAACCAAGTCTTGATGTCTCCGTCAGACCAGTTAAAAACTACCTTCCATACCCCGTGGGGCACTTATGCTTATCGCAAAATACCCTTTGGATTGATTAATGTTGGTGCTACCTTTCAGAGAGCAATGGATATTGCTTTCCGAGGCTTTATCAATCACTCTGTGGTAGTCTACCTAGATTATGTGACCGTTTATTCTAAAAACAAAAACGATCATCTAGCTCACTTACGAGCCGTTCTGCTACGATGTCATAAATACGACATCTCCTTGAACCCCAAAAAATCCATCTTTGCAGTGGAACAGGGAAAATTACTAGGATTCATTGTGTCTAGCGATGGAATGATTATTGACCCTGAGAGGAACCAAGTCATCGCTAAACTTCCCCCACCTTCCTCCAAAAAATCCATGCAGTCTTTCCTAGGCCAGATTAATTTCGTGAGAATATTTGTCACCAGTTTCTCCGAAATGGTCAGGCCTCTCCAGAACCTGATAAAGAAGGACACCCAATATCACTGGGGACCTATTGAAAACCAAGCTTTTAATGATATAAAGAAGGCTATAATTGATGCTCCATCTCTCATGAGACCTGATTTCTCTCGAGACTTTACACTCTATACTTTTGCCTCTGATCGTTCCTATGCCGCGGTTCTAACTCAGAAGAATGCCAAGAACAACGAAGTACCCATCGCCTTTATGAGCTCTTCTTTCAAAGGTGTTGAACTTAACTACCCAGTGGTCGATCGACAAGCCTACGCTGTCTTCAAGGAAGTTAAGCATTTCCGGTCTTATCTTTTGAAGTTAAGGACCAAGATCATTGTCCCCTACCCTGCCGTTAGGAACTTGTTAGTGCAAAAAGAGTTAGGAGAGAAAAGAGCCAACTGGGTCACCTCCTTACAGGAGTATGACTTAGAAATCACTCCAGCCCATATCGTGAGAGGCCAAGGGTTGTGTAAATTGGTAGTTGATTTAGAAACTAAACAACAAGAAGTTAATGATACGTCGGACCTAGAACATCGCGATCGGAGTTTGATTTGTTGCACACAAAACCTCGTGAGTCCTTGGTACGATGATATTAGACACTATCTTCAACTTGGATCAGCACCTCGTCACCTTGACCATTCCAAGAGAAGAGATTTGAGATTAAAGTCTGCCTCCTTTCATCTAATTAACGGTATACTGTTTCGTCAGAATTTTGATGGCGTACTGATGCGTTGTCTTGAAAAGGACAAAGCAGAGAAAATCTTGCTTGAGTTGCATGCAGGAGAAGCTGGTGGTCACTTCGGTGGTGATACCACTGCTCATAAAGTCATAAGAGTAGGTTATTACTAGGCAACACTTTTTAGAGACGCCCACGCCTTGTGCCGAAAATGCATCATTTGTCAGAAAGCGTCAGTGCGATTGCAAAAACCAGCCTTCCCTTTGCATCCCGTTATAGTCGATTCTCCTTTCAAGCAATGGGGCCTTGATATCATAGGTCCTATTAACCCTTCATCCTCACAACAACACAAGTATATTGTGATAGCCACTGATTACTTTACTCGATGGTCTGAAGCTGCCGCGCTAAGCACTGTTAACACAAGTCAGGTGATCGCTTTTCTTAACTCGAATATCATCACCCGTTTTGGCATAATTGATTGTCTAGTTTTTGATAACGCTTCATACTTTTCCTCTCTTGAGATGAGTGAGTTTGCCTTAGAAAACGGAATAAAGCTTAAGTATTCCGCGAGTTACTACCCCTAGGGTAACGGCTTAGCAGAATCAACAAACAAGAACTTGATCAAGATTATCAAGAGAACCATGGCTGAAAATCATAAGAACTGGCACAACGCACTGCTTAATGCACTGTGGGCTGATAGGGTAACACCCAAATCTGCTATAGGTAATTCCCCCTTTTTCCTCGTCTATGGAAAAGAATCCATTTTTCCACCTCATATTCTTCTTCCTTCGCTTCAATTATCAGAAAAAGTTCAAGAAGAATAATGTCCCCCTTTAGAAAGTCGTATTAACGCTTTGATGAAGTTAGAAGAAGTAAGAACCCAAGCCAAGTGTAAATTAGATCACCATCAACAAGTGATTAAAAGCTGGTTCGATTCTAGTTCTGCTTCTGATAGAAATTTTGAAGTAGGCAATCTCGTCTTAAAGTGGGACAAACCACATGAAGGGAAGGGTGAACACACTAAATTTCAAAATCTGTGGCTTGGGCCATTTTTGGTTGCTGAAAAGTTGGGTCCTGGTTCCTTCCGTTTGAAAAATCTTGAAGGACAACTTGAAACCTATCCGGTGAATGGCCAAGCCCTGAAAAGATACTTTGCTTGATTTTTATCATTGTATATTATGTAAATATTTCCTTTTTTATTTTTGCCTTTGTTTTCGTTTTGATTTTGATTTGATTGATAATTTTGGTGTGTTTTTGTGTTTTGAAACATATGCATGCCTATGCACTGAGCCATTCAGACAAAGACCATGGGAAAATCTCTTCGCTGAAATAATTTCTGAAAAATTGTACAAACATCAGTGAAATGTATTTCTGAAAATGATATTGGAAAATGTTGTTTGAAAGAAGTTTACTAATTTCAA